>CAAKHF010011265.1:65178-86764 GCA_901007745.1 Hippocampus kuda
AAGACTCCCGCCACTTGAAGTCTTGTTTACAACCCCTTCGAGTCCGACATGGTCTTCGCGTTATCAGCCCGTGGCGGCGTCTGCCTTTCGTCCAGAGATGAGCTGCCGCTCTGCTACTGTACCTCTCGCGTGCTGAGACGTCTTTCCCAGAGGCTCCCTGCCTCTCATCAAGAACTCCCTAATCCCATTTGCCGCAATTATCTTATCTCAGCTTCTCAATAGCTGAGATAGTATTATCCCGCTAATCGCACACACAATCCCATTGGCTCACAAAACCTCCTCCTCCTCCTCCTGCGCCACTCCTGCTGGGCTCTGCCTGAAAGATTACAAAAGCGTCGTGCACACATTTACAGTACGACTGGGAATATCTGTGTAAAAGAGATTTTCACTCGGTTGGTAAAGAAGACCGTTGTGCAAATGTCATCTTTTTTTCTTTTTTTTTTTCTTTCAGCGTGCGGTTTCGTTTTAGCCGGCGCAACCTTTTCACTGTGTACATTGACGGTCAGCAAACACAAATTCGTGTTTATAGCCCCTGGCTATTTATAACCCGGCGCTTATTGATTGCGTTTCGCTTGGGTGCCCCGCCAACGCTGGTCTCGATGTTTGTTGTTGCAGTATCATCGAAACCAAAGGATCCGGGGGCTGCTGTGGTGGCGTCTGGCCACAGCCGTGCTTGGCCTGCTTTTCGACAGGGGCTTCTTGGCCGGACGAGGCGGAGCAAGACGGAGGTGAGACGGTCTTCCACCTCGTGTCTGTTTTAATCATCTCCACGAGGAACTGGACTCCCGATGGCACTGTCGAATCTAACACGGGTCTGTCTGCGGTGGGGAGTGGTGGCACGGTGGACGCGTGGAAGGGTTTCTCAAAAGGTCACCGCGGGACGGAGACAAGCGACTTTTATACAAAGGTTTTTTTCTTTTCAACACGATGCCATGATGCCCAGAGATTCCTCTACGGGACAATGTTCATATTTTGCGATCCGTGTGGTGTAGTAGTTTTGTACAGTACATTAGTTCAGTTTTATTTTTATTTTTTTTGCACTTCACAATGTATCCATTTTTGATGACCTCCACAGACCCTTGGAATGCCTTATTCAATGTTTTCTGCCATAAAGAGTATTGAAAGAATTTTACATGATGGTAGAGAACAAAAGGAAATGTGGTGGGCTTTTTTTTTTTTTTTTTAAACCTTTGTGAAATGTTTCCAGGTAACCACTCAAGTTGATTTATAATTTCCAAAGAGGCAACTTCTCAGAAAACGCATTTTGCACCTCACTGAATGGTTACATTTATTTTCTTTAATATGGTTTGAACTTGTCATGTCCCTTTCTTACTCACTCATTTGCTGTAGTAACATACACAGACGGTTTCTGTACACGACTGCTCACCAAGAAAAATATTTTGTTCAACTATGGTATGTACACACTACTGTACATGTCGCTATCCCCTGAGGTATCAGGGGCGACGTTTGCAGACGTTAATAATTGCTCACTCGTCAAACAAACCTCTGTAACGACTATTCAGACTGCAAGGAATATGAATTTTGGGCTCCATTTGCCTACCCAGCGCAACCAAAATTTGGGTATTTTCGCAGATGCACACAGTTTGGCACAACTTAAAAAAGCGGGCGTTTTGCGGCGTTGTGAGCGTGAACACAGCTGACTCGATACGGCGCCAGTGGATGCGGCTTCTTTCATTCCCTTTAAAATCGGCCCGCGTAGAGTTTGACATGGCGGCACTAGAAATCGATGAGATGAATTGCATTTTGAAGAAACTGGATCAAAGCAGACCTCCACAGCCCGATGATCCTAATTTGGCGAGGGAGATCACAGATCTGTGAAGTCGGCAATTAGAGACCACCTTCCAAACACGATTGTTGGTGTCCACGTGTGATCCTCCTCGCCAGCCCCAAAAGCCCACAGCTGTGATTTTTAAAACAAAATAAAATAAAAGATCTTAATAACAACACATGCAATGAATTGATTTCCGCATTGACTTAGATGAAATATGATGACCATCCACCACATGTTTGTGGCACCGACATCGCATTTTACGACCCGAGGCAATGATTAGATGTGGTTCCAACAGGCGTAAAGTTCAGAGAACGTCCAGCCACCAAATTGTCCGGTGTGCCGGGCACATGTCAAAGGAAGCGCCCACCACGACGTAGAACGATCTACCAAATTTCCAAAAACGCTAAACAAGGTTTGCACTGGCACAAGAATCGAGATGCGCCTGTTTTTACGAATATACGGCCCGATGAGTCTATCAAGTTTCTTACGCTGTATGGATAAAAGTCTTGCCACCTACAGTTGCTCTTTCATTCACGGAGGGGTCTGCCTGGACTTTTTAGGTTCCCTGTATTTTAATTCTACGCTTCCAAATGCATTAGCAACAGTTTGGGAAGATCCTATTCGGTTCCAGCAGAATTTAGGAATAAATTCGAACCACCCTCTATATCCAACATCGGCAACCTTTGACCTCCCAGACACACTCCAAAGTCTTCCCAAAAAAAAAGTGAGAAGTTTTAAAGCCGCACAAGCGACACTCACGTTTTCCTCTTTTGCTTTTCCGTGGGTGCAGTCCACCTGTCCCAATACTTTTGTCCATACAGTGTATCAAGCCACCTGCCGTAAAACTGCCCAATGACAGATACAAAACAGCAGTACCCCAGCTTGGAAAGATTTTTTCTTTTGTAAGTGCACTAAATGGAAACTTTAGTCAAGCCAATTGCGTATTTAGTGAGAGCACCAAATCCTTTTCCATCCTGTGTTGTTGTTGTTTTTTTTTTTTTGCTTTGTTCTATCCGTGTTATTCGCAGACCTCCATGCCCTTGAAGTGGAGCTGTGGATCCACTGTTTTTGCACTAGCACACCCTTTAAATCCCGTATCTCACTGAGCGGCGAGGGTTAGCGAGTGCTTGCACACGGCTCGGATTTTTTTTTGTTTTGTTTTGTTTTTTTTAGACACGGTTCGGTCCAGGACGCAAATGGTCTTCCAGACGTTCGCCGCCCGTTTCAATGGTCGCAAACAAAATGTGGCAACGAGAAGAACTGTTTGCAGCCGATCAAACTCTTGGCCAACGTCTTCGCAGCCTTGGACGAACCCTGATGGAAAAACAGCATTCACTACGTGCGCACACGCTCGCAAACCTGGGGCCGCCCAATGAGAGACGGGCTTAAGACTTCCACTATTTACCACCCCCCGCATTTTATATGAAGGTTTTCACTTAGTCTATGGCCACAACATCCCATTTTTTTCAATCAGTATTGAGACCTGGCAGGTCACAGTCTGAGATCTGGACCGGAAAGGAAATGGTTCTGGACCTGTCCTGCCACAGCTCGGTGTGTCGTTTTTCCACACCAAACAGGTGAAACAGAATCCTTTCAGGAAACGCTCATGGGATTTACCCCCGCTTTGGATTGGGCCGGGTGACTCTTGTATCGCCTTTGATGCTCAGATCCAGAAGCGAGGCAGTTTTTATTCCACGCCACCGACCATTCACGATGCAAACTAAAGACTGCGGTTACTTCCTATTGTTAACGATGTTTTGAAGACACTGTGGAAGATTTGTGGGGGGGGGGGTGGATTTATTTTATTTTTTTTACATTGATGAACACGGGCCAACTTTAGGACCCACGGAGCATTACGTATCAGGGGTGTGTAAATGACTTGCTCCAAGCAATGTGTCAAAGTTGATCACTGCGTCGTTATTTGATTTTTTTTTTTTTGTTTTTCCTCTCGTACTCAACATATCTCAGGGACAACAAGGCTTTGTGGGCCACCTTGAGAATCAGTTACACGGTCAGAGGAAGAGCAGCGTTGCCACCCGTGACGAAACGGTCGTCTCTCATGTCTTTCCTCGTCCCAGATTTGTCCGCGCAAAAGGTACATTTTGACCAAGGAGTCGGAGGCTTGACTGGGTGGGGGTGGGTGACGGGGGTGGGGGGCTACCGAGTGTGGAGTTAGGAGGCGTGTGACGTGCACTGAATGTGGTTGTAGTTTCCTGCGGATCCTCAATGCTGAGCCAGTCCGTGTAGCGCCCCGTCCCGCCATTGTCCTCGCTTGTACCGCGCCTTCAAAGACACACACCTATTCTTCATTGAGTGTAATTTATTTTTTTTTTATTATTTATTTTCTTTCTTTTTTTTCTTTTTTGTTTTTGTATATTTGCCCATTTCTACTGTATACACTCGCATGTGCGATCACTTCTTATTATCCTTGCGTGTAGTCTGTCATAAAGAGCAACGGTTGAGTTTAAAATTAGCTTTGTACAAAATGGACCTCAATGGCCACAAGTAGATGTGATCCACTCTTGTCCCTGTCGCACCCCCCCACCCCCAAAAAAAAAATCACCGTTCCCATTCAAATCAGACTTGGACAATTGCCTTTCAACGCTAATATCGCCTTATCATTCGCCTTATTGATGACCGCAGCTTCCTGCTCTTCTTTAAGACAACGGCTTCCAAACCTCGTCCAACCGCCTTTCCATCCAGGGGGAGCCTGTTTGATCCTGGAAAAATGGATCACGGGTGGAGTATTGAAAGCTTGTGATTTTCTAGGGATGGGCCCCGACCACCTCAAGCCATTTTTCAATACGCCGCTCAATTCGGTCTCGGGCCAGATTCTCTCCCATGCGCGGTTTAGCAAAAGCGGCGGCTTCAATGCAGTTATTAATTTGTATAATAATTATCGTGGCGCACGTCTTTTCCCTCGGAATTAATGAAAGGTCATCCGTTCGCTGATGATACATCAGAGAGGGAGAGCTTCAAAAAGAGTTACCACGTTCATGGTCCTTGAAGAAACAGGGTGTTGGTTTATGTGTTCAATTCCCGGAATCTTGATCAATGTTGTAATCGACATGCACTGGAAAGTACTTTGTTTCTGTAGATCCCACGGGTCCCTTACGTGTTGTGTCTTCCTATATGATGTACAGTATATTTCGGATTGTTCATGTGGCGTCACAGCTGCGTCGGTGCGTCGGCCATGGTGGCTCGCGCCTTTGATTTATTGGAAAGGGAAACAATCTGCCGCGGTGCCCCCCGCGTATTTTTTTGTTTTTTTGGTTACAATGATGTTCCCGCGCTGCACTCGTTCTCCTGTGTACACGTCAAGAGTGGAGCGTCCCTCGTGTGTGTGTGGGGCGGAGTGGTGGTGGTGGTGGGGGGGGGGCATTGTATTTTACGGAAACCGTCAGTGTCTTTGAATTTTGTAGTCCACTTTATATAAATTTGAAGTTTTTGAGGAAGTTTTGATTGTTTTTTTCATAAAATTCCTTCACGTTCTTTCTTAACTTTGCAAAATGTATTTTCTTAACCGAAAACGGTCTGCTTTTATAAGGACTTGGATTCGATTGTTGTTGTTTTTTTAAAAGAGTAGAATCCTTGCGACTCCGTGCTATCGAGGGCATTTTATTATTTGATTAGATTTTTTTTTCCCAACATTCCTTGCACAGCTCTTTGCAGCGTGTGAAGCAAACCAAAACAATTCACTGTCGTTAATTTCGCATCTTCGGTTGCCCTCCTTGACAGACCCGATTCAAGTGTACATGTATTTGTAAAACCCTGGAATATGCCTTTAACTGCTCAGTTTCAAATGAAGTCTTGATGATCACACACTCTCTGTATACCAAGAAAAGGAGACCCAGCGAAAATGTAGCATTTTTGTAAACATTGACTGTGTGTTTTCGAGACTCTACTGTGCACTCATTTTGTGTTTATATGTCTTTTTTTTCTGGGGATTTGTTCATATATTATGGAAGTAAAGACAATGCGTTATGTAGTGCAATATGCTGTACATATGGAGCTTTGCTCTACAAATCTTTTTTTTTCCTGGATTTCTTGTTATTGGTACTTTTTTTTTTCAATAAAATTTTATTGAACGTGTCTAGCGGTTTCTGTATTTATGAGTATGAACGGTATGTGCATTTCTAAAGCCATTTATATTGGCGTTCATCGCTTCATTTCATGGTGCCAGTATGTTATGCAGCACGTATATCGTTTTGAATATGCAGCCGTATAAATATCCCAAACAGAACGACCATGTGCCGCTAGTCCTAAAATGAGTTGGATGAAGTTACATTTATTCATCCCATCCCTTTACAATTACCCAATGTAATATTTTTAATCAAGAAGTGCAATCTGAAAATGCAGACATCTAGTACACATACACCTCAAAAATACTCTGTATGCATTTAAAAAAAAAGTATTAGCCCATGTACAATGTTCTGTAATGCGAAAATAAATTCAGATGCGTTCGTGGATGCAGCGAACAACAAGACAACCAGTTTGAGTGACAATTTATCATGGCAGTATTGTTAGCCTAATAGCATGATGAATAATTCCTTTTCATTTGAATTTACTGTGACCAAATCCATAAAATAGACAGACTCATGTAGTTTTCAAAAATGTCTTTTCCCGTTTTTCAACAAAACGTTTAAACGATTTAAGCTGCTATGCCATTAGCAGCGGCGCTCACATGTGGTGCGCAGGTGCGCTTAAAACGCATATTATAAGAGCACCAGATTAAATTGTGTTGCTGCGCATATGTGTACCAAACCTTTTGCATTACAGACTTTGAACCACCTCATATTTTCTTGGATTAATTCATCTGTGCAGCCACAGAGCTGGGCCACCGCTTTAAACCAGAGAGATTGGCATTTATTTGTATTTTTTTTGTGGAGCAGGAGACGGGGCTCGAGTCGTGTTGAATGACTCATTGGATCAGTTGAATCTTTTGAGTGAATGCGCTGACTTAGATCACTTCATGAAGTGATCATTTCTTTTGTCAGTTCAGTTGAACTCGGCTGCGAGCGCGCGGCCACGAGAAAGCGCAACTTGCTGGGCGGCAACATGTTGGTGGGCTTTGTGGGCATCTCGGGTCTCGCTGCAGAGCGACAGGCAGAGGAGGTGCGCGCTGCATGGCTCTTAATACGACTCCGTTTTATGTTATGGTTGGTTGGATATGTTATCAATAGTTTTTATTGACTTAACCCGGGGGGTCGGCAACCTGCGGCTCTTTAGCGCCGCCCTAGTGGCTCCCCCGGAGCTTTTTCATAAATGTTTGAAAATGGAAAAAGATGGGAGAGGGAAATATATTTGAAGATGGTTTCTGTAGGAGGAAAAACATTACACAAATGGGAAAGGGTTATAAAAAAAACCGTTGGCGACCACTGCACTCGAGAACTGCATCAAAACAATTGATGGGACTGTCATTATAAGTCTTCAGATTCATCCCATGACGTGGATGGGTGGGGGAAAAAAAAATTAGCACCAAGCGACGACCTCGGTACCCCTTTGCTAACCAGACCAAAAACATGGTCGTGGTTGTTTTTTGTAGTGGCATCGGATGGCAAATTTCTACCAAAAGTCGTACGTACCGTTATCCTAAAACTGAGCCCCTAATGGATGAACTCGACATTTGCAGGTAACAAGGCCTGCGAGGCTGGCCAAGCATTTGGCAGAGGCTGGCCTCATCGCTTCCCCCCTGCTGTTAGGTCGTTAATTTTGTGAGCGCAGCGGGGCTTCCAAACCTCTCCAATAACTATTGCCCGCCCCTCCACGCATCCACAGGCAAGTGTTGCAGGGACAACAGAATGAGCCCATGCATCGAGCCAATGAGCGTTACCTCACACCGCATTAAGGCAGAGGCTGCTGAGCTTATACAGATTAGTTACACCGCAGCACGGATGCCCTTAAGGCATGAGAGTGATTGATTACTCTTGACACACATAAACATGAAACTCTGCAGCTTATCACTGGTGAGTGTAGACCCCGAAAGTGCACTCTTATCCAAATGCGGGTTTCTTTTTCAGTCAATTCATAGAGCGATTTTACAAGACCGGCCCCGACGCTTCAGTCCGGGGAGCCCACGCAGTCTGTCAAAAATGTCAAAAAGTATTGGTCAGTATGAACTGACAGTGAGGTGCGACGCAAGAGTTCATGTCGGTAGAAGTGCAGTGCTCCGCTTCGCACTCGGAGTTGTTTTGAATAGTTTTTACCCCTCTCGTGTGGCTCGACGCACGAACCGCTTTCAGCGAGATGCGGTGCGGCTCTGCATTTCAAACGATTACCTTGGTCACGGTGTCAATTCCTCATGGAGCAGATTTGGATCTCTGATTGATCTCAGGATTAAAACTGTGGCCTGTGGCTGAGCACGTGTTATTTTCGTTTTGTTTTCAAGCATGCTGCTATATCTTCCAGTCCATAACCTCGGGGTAGGCACGTGGCACTTGTATTGCCACACATGGCAGGTTTCACGCTTTGCTGATACCTGACTCACCTGTTTGGCCACTTGCTAGGGAAAGAAAAAAACAAAAAAAACACTCGTCTGCAGCCCTTCGATACAAACAGAAACGCAGGATGTGGTTAGAGTAGAGAAAAACAGCCCTTTTCCTCAGTCATCCTTGGCTTCGTCTACACAACAGTTCCCCCTCCTAATCCTGTCTGGGGTGTTTTAAGTGAAGGAATGTAGGACACGTGTCAGATCTACTCGATTTTGCTGATATCGGAGACGAAATGTGACATTGTGCTAAGGATGTTCGTGGTCCGCCGGGCTGTTTACGCAGCTTCATGGCCCCAGTGGTCCTCTCCTCTCGGCTCGGCTCTTTAATAGGGAGAGAATTGGCTACCCCGGGCCCAAACAATGGCTCCTCTGTTCCAACTGGACTGGCCTCCTGCTGAAAGAGACACCCATTAGAGAAGCTCTATCTCTGGGGTCAGGCTCAGGGGTCGCGCACAAGTGCAGCTCTTGTTTATGTCTGCAAAGTCAATCAAAACACGGCAGCTTAACTCCTACTCGCCCGATTCGACTTGGCGGGTTTTCTGTTCGGGGCTGAAGACCCGAACGTATCCAACCGCGGCTTCAACGCGCTTGAAGTTTAAGAGGTACAGGTTGCTAAGTGAATGAGGTGGCTGCGTGAGAGCGAGAGAATAACAACAAAGTGGCGTTGACATGTACCTCAGCACCTGCTCTGCACCAGCAATCGCTGAGTTGACACCCTCCCTCTTCTGCACCCCCCACCCCCACCCCCCACTCCCAGAAAATAGCTTCTCAAGTAGCTTGCTCCCAATGCTGCCACACACAGGCAATCACTTAATGATCACTTGCAGGCTCACCTTTTTCACTGAGATACTTAAAATGATGATGATGATGATGATGATGATGACCGCCAATGACGATGTGGCTCCTCCTCAAAGATGAACGCCCTGTAAGTTGGTTTTTAATGTGTGAGGAATAACTGACTTTTAATTAAGTTCGCCCTCTGACTATTCTGAAGAGAGATGAGTCATAACGGGTTTGCCCGTGTTCCAGATGCCGGATGGCGCAGTCTGTCATTAGGTTAAACAGTTAAGATGGCAACATTCATCGTGGAGCTGCCAACATACGTTAAAACCACCCATTCTTTTTTTTTTTTCTAGTCCATTGATGCTGTTCTGGGTCCCTCTTACAATTGACCTCAATCGAAAAGTGTACTACACCTTGCACTGGTCATCAGATAACCGTCAGCTGTGTTCATACTCGCGTGCATACGTCAGTGAGTGGGATAAAACTAAAACTAATCCCGGTAGATCCAAAAAAAAACAAAACAATACCTCCCCCCTTCATTTATGCTGGATGGTTTGCTGGATAGATTTATGAATGAAAAGACTGAAAAAGGCACCACTGGAAGTTAGAATGGGCGAGTGGATGCATGCGCCTCTTCTGTTTTGAAGAGAGTGCCAGGAGGGTGTGCGGAAGATACAAAAAAAAAAAATCTTTTGGATTTGCTTAAATTGCAGTAACGTACATCAATTGCACATGATTAGACTGTGTTCGACGAGCATGTTATTTGATGATTTATACATCAGGCTGTAGAAAGAGATGAAGATTCATATCTATCATATCTGGCGTAATGAACTCTTTTGCATTTTAATGATGAGTCCTGCTGTTGAGGGGTTGCGATGAGCGTGCCGTGATGCTGTCAGCATCAAAGTGCGCAAGGTCATCACATCGAATGAACTGCCTTTTTGAAAAATAATCTGACAGCCCTCCCCAGCGCTGTTAAAGCGCGAGCGCGGCTGCGGCTGAACGCTGGCAGCAGGCGCCGTACAAGCGTAGTTACGATGTTTTTTTTAAGGTGGGGGGGGGTTGTTTATGGCGTTAAAAGCTATACCCAGATTCAATCAATAGACCAATGGATCGATCTATGAACAAGCATGCCTTGAGAACTGTCCCAATACGTTGGATGACGTATGGGTGGGATTATAAAATGCAGAAAAAAAACCCGCCTCCATCCTGTTCATGCTCAGTCATCCCATCACAGCTTAAAGTTCCGGAAACGTGCGGTCATTGTTTTTCCTCTCGAGCAATGGAAGTAATGAGTTTTGCTCCTCGCTATGAAAACTTCATTTTCATCTTCTATGCCTCTCTTGCTTTTAATCCGCTGTGCTCCACCGGCTCTTTTCGTTGCTTGCTGTTGTGAAGGGGAGGTTGGGCAATCACTAGACAGCGCTGTGAGTTCTCTTTGTTTACCAAGAGCAGGCCGGCTTTGCTCGGCGCTTTGTTGAGCAGCAGTCACTCGCAGCCTCACACAGCTGTGACACACACACACACACACAGAAATCTGTGACTCACAAACTCTTGTATCCTGTGGTCAAGGGGAGGGATTTAAATCCTCAGAGTAGCTCTCATGAACCTGCTGAACTTGTCTTCTCTGTCTCCTGCTGGCTATTGTTCACCCCTCCGTATTCCAGCTCGATCACTTTTCATACTCATACACAACCATTTGGAGCCAATTAAGCGATACACCCTGTAAGCCTTCACACCGTGGGCAGCTGTCTTTCCACACTGAAAAGAAAGAAAAATCATGCACTTGGCATGTAGCTGCCAAAGACACAAGCCCGGGCCTAATTATCAGGGAGATGTCACTCAGTAGACACTACATAAACAAGTGGGGTCATTGTTGAGAACTAATTGGCAGGGAGAGAAAAAAAAAAAAAAAGGTTCCTGTAGCGGAGATAAAAATACGCAGCCAGCGTGGTTTCCTGAGGACACATGAGAAGCCCTCAGCTCCGCCGAGGCCTGAGGTGTGCAGTAATGAGAGACGGGCTCTCTTTATGCCCGCTCTCCAGACGCATTGTCCTCGCAGCAGTGGAGGCACGTACGCAACCGCCAAGATACGCGAGCGGGCCCTTTCTGCCGGCCCCGCTGCTTTAGCTCCGCGGCCTGGTGGGACGCCAAAGGCACGAGGCGGGCTGTCAGTCAGGTTAGCGCGCCTCACCTTGATAACGGTGGAGGGGGGGGAGATGAAGATGAGGAAGAAAAACAACCACTGTAACCGGGGTGGGGCACTGGGACAATTACGTTGCTGCATTTGTGTGTGTGTGTGTGTGTGTGTGTGTGTGTGTGTGTCTCTCACGCAATGGTCCTCCTCCAAACACTAACAACTGCAAAAACATTGGGTAGAGTGTTAAACGTTTTTTTTTTTTTTTTTTTTCAGAGTTCAAGTTTCACAACAGACGACCAGGTCCTCCCTCTCATTCCCCACTTTTCTTTCTTTCTTTCTCTCCTGGCTCTTTCTTCCATCCTCCCATCCCCCAACGTCCAGCTAATCTCCCCCTCCTCTTTTTTTCTCGACTTGCTCACTATCTGGATGTCTATCACACACACACAAACACACACTAAAGTTTTGAAACTCTCTCACCACTGCCCCCCCCCCACTGCCTGTTGCTGACTGACAGTGCTGCTCTACTCCAGCTCTGGCGAGCCGCCAGCTCATCTCAAACAATTGCTCATGCAACGGGGCAGCCTGAGGACTCAAGTTTGCAAGGCGGTAAACAAAGTCAGCGTTTGCCTTCCTTCCACCCTCAGGCAAGCCCCAACTTTTATTTTGCTCTCCTTTTTAGATTTTACTGCGACTAAATGTGTTGGAGCCCCTTAATGGGATTTAATGTGTATTTTAGCCAAGTGGCTAGCAGAAGTATGAAGGAAAACACATTTTTCTTGACCTTCTATTATATTCTTTTTGCGCTGGGGGATTGGGGGTGGGTCATGATTTAAGTCTTTTTTTCCCCCCTCCAGATGCTTGCTAACCATTTTTTTTATACAGTTGAACCTCTAAAGTCCAACGAAATCCACTCTGAAATGATGACAAAAAGCTGCTGTCATCAGAAATAATGCCCATCATAAAATCGTTTAGTTGTACCTGTCAAGAAATAATAATGAATGAATGGATTCATGAATTCATTAACTCACTTAGAAGAATACAGTCAAATGTTTTGGATTCATTCTTGATTCATCACATTATGAGGCAAATCACTGCGGTCAAGCCGGAATCTTCATTGTCACAATTAGGTACATTTCATTTTTTTCTTTTTTTTTTTTTTTCACAAATCTAAACTCAAAGGCGGGTCGGCGCGTGCTACATTTACTCCGTTCGACTTCCTCAAGTCACTTTTTTTTTGTTTTTAATCACGCATTCATGTTATGAATGGCAAATACTGTTCGACAAATCTCTTAACTTGCAGAAACGAAGACATTTAATGCTGCTCCATGCTCCACATTTAAACTCGAGTTAACCAAACTCCCCAATTCCCCCACACAAGCGCAGGAATAAAACTATTTTTAGCCCAACCGTATCAAAAGTGTGAACACAGTCTTAACCCTTTCATGGAAAGTGGTCACTACAGTGGACATCTTGTCAGGTTGTCAGGTTGCAGGTTATCATTATTGGTGCATGAAAGGGTTCATGTTATGCGAGTCGTTTCAATGTCTCTTTACTGCCTTCCCAGGTTCCAAAGTAAAATTTCCAATTCTGTCGTCACCATCACATTTTTCCCCCCTCTTTGTCATCATTTAAGGCTTAATAACAAAGAGACATTCTTGTGTTTTCGATGCACAAGTATCTCAATATCCAGAAGTCTCATGAGATGTGCAGGCGTTCCGCTGTCCTTTATTCCTCTTTTGGGTCAGGTTTGACCTCTTTTCCACATCCTGCCAAACCAAGCTCACAATCTTTCTATTCGTATTTTTCCGACACACGGTCCAGCTATCAATATAGCTCGTGCATAATAAGCTGCTAATACTTTTCCCCAAAGGACTGTGAATAAACTCCTGAACCCGCACTTCTCAATAAGACATCTGGATTTTGGAGACACCGGGGACTGAAGCTCTGATATCTAAACACATTTCAATCATCACATTTTTGGCTGTTCGTCATTAACCTAAAGTCACCTCCATCCCACCGCGGGACGACAAACTATCCGTCTAAAATAAACAAAACAACAGACATACAAAGTCCCCGTAATAACTTCTGGGAAAAGGGATTAAAATAATATCCTTAAAAAGATTTTATTATATTCTTTACGCAAAAAAAAAGAAAAAGACTACTTTTTGTATCATTTGTTGTTTTGGTGCAGCGGCCCCATTAAAAGTGGATGATTCTGACAGACAGTCCCAGCAGAGTGGCGTCAGGGGAGCGCTGTGATGCAAAACAAGACTCACCATTCCAGCGAGCAGATTCACTCATGAATAATTCTCTTCCAAGGCAGATGAATTAATTACAGATGCAGACAGAGGAGATGAGTGTGGGCTGGAAAACAATTTAACAGGAATAATGTGCCATTGTGTGCTACAAGTGCCTTTGACAAGTCCAGCCCGCCAGTTGAAATCACTTGAGTTGATAGTGTAGACTTGCAGACAGTAGTCGCGCAATACCTGCTCGAATGCTTGTCTGTTAAATAAGAAAAAGTTCAGCCATGAATACCGTGATGGCCCCGGGAGCTGACCTTAATTCTTTGCCATTTCACTCCGTGCTCCACATGGAGAGATGACCCGGTACAATGTAACGCTCTGTGATTTGTTGGAGACGACCCTTTGAACTATGTCACCTTCTATAAGATGTTAAAGGAAGGGAACCCAAGCTTAAAAGATCACAAAAAAGTCTCACTTTTCTCTTCTCTCATCTTTCTTGCTCGATCCTCTCACTGCACAATCATTTGGTTCAGTTCACCCATGACCCTAAGAGGGAAAGGAATAACGGTTGGACATTTTTGGGGTTATTTTGTCATCACAATGTACCAACTGACATATTACAGATACAGTGGTATCTCTACTTACGAAATTAATTGGTTCTGGAAGAAATTTCTTAACTAGAAAATTTTGTAAGTCAAGACGCGTTTTCCATGTAAATGCCCTAATCCGTTCCAAGCACCGCAAAATTCAGACATAAATGTTTTCTAAAGCATAAAAATGCATCAAAATATGGAACAAATACATGTTACAATTAGATTATTGCACTCTAAATGAGAGTTGTGCATAAAGTAGAAAACAAAGAATAGAGTAATGAATAACGATGATGGTCATTTAAGTTTTAACTGCGTCCTCATCGTTTTTTTGCCCTCTTTAGTTTGTGTTCTCTCTCAGAAGTGGATTTTGCCTGACGTTTTGTAAATTTCCTTCGAAAACATCCAAGGCAAACATCAGCATCGTGAGCGATCGCTCGACTGGTGAACATCTGGATGATTCACATTTACGTAAAAGAATCGGAAAACCTATTGGCCCGAGGGGCGAATGATGAGGACTCTGCATAAACACACTCTATCTACATGCATTGACACATTCTATAGAGGTCCCTCTTAGCCAATGGGATGCCAGGATGATGCTCGGTAGTAGCCAATGGCAGAGCAGCTAGAAGTATGTTACGTTCAGGAAATTCGGAGCTCCGACGAGCAGCCCATACTGTATTTTTACCTTTCGTATCTTGAAATTTCTTTCGTAACTAGATAACAATATAACATTTTTCTGTTGAGGTGTTTCGTGACTTGAAAATTTTGTATGAAGAGATGTTCGTAAGTAGAGGTACCACTGTATAGAAAGTACTCATCAAGGGATTTGATTTGGTATATGACTCAAGCATGTTGCAAATAGTGGGTGGTTTTACTGGTTAACTTGGGTGTCTTCTCTGTTCACAACAACTGGAGATGATTAGATAAAAGTGGAGAAAAAGAAAACATGAATAAAACTTGGATGCCAAATGCATGCCAAATATAAAAGCTTTTTTCGGCCTTCACTGTGCGGCACTGTGCAAGGAGGACAGCGCCCCGGCGCAAGTTTGCCCATATTTGGAAGTACTTGGCACAGCGCCTGAGCCCCGATACTAAACTGGTCCCGAGGCAGAATTTCTAAAAACTGCAGTATCGATAGGCACCGCCCACAATAGTTTCTCTGGAGAAATTACTCAGACGAATTTCTGGTCGATTTAAGCTCCATGAATGTTATTTTGCACTTTCTACCTCTTTGATGAATACAATTAATATGTTCGCCTCAGATGCTTGTGTTCACAATCGGAGGCGAGCCAATTTGCCCCGCAGCTTTGCCGTGCGCGAGAGGCAGCTGTGACTCCTTCCTGTGCCAATGTAGAACGGTGTGATCATATTACCGCATGATACGTCGTATTCTTTAAAAACGTCCATTGGGCCATGTAACCCTATCGTTTATTTAAATGTTATTTTTATGGGTAGGACCGGTATTTGTTTAATGGTGGCGGCGATTACACCGTCCAAATCCCATTTACTTGAGGCCGCGCGGTCAGCGCATCACCGCCCTGGGAGCACGGGCGACCAAGTGTTATTGTTCTATATCAGTTTTATTTTACACAGTATAATTGTTTAGATAATATCCCGTTTAACAGTTTATTGATTGGTTCAAATCATTTCTTTGTATTTATTTATTTGACGTTAATGAAATTGTAGCTGCAAGAGAAGTACATTTATTTTAAAAATAATAAGGAGTGTGAGTTCTAAAATTTTTGTTTGAATGTTTCTCTGAACAGGCCAGTCGACTGGTTAGCACGTCGACCCCACAGTGCAGAGGTACCGGGTTCAATTCCAGCTCCGGCCTCCCTGTGTGGAGTTTGCATGTTCACCCCCCGTGCGTGCGTGGGTTTTCTCCGGGTACTCCGGATTCCTCCCACATTCCAAAAACATGCATGGCAGGTTAATGGAACACTCTAAATTGTCCCTAGGTGTGATTTTGATTGTCTGTTTGCCCTGCGATTGGCTGGCAACCAGTTCAGGGTGTACGCTGCCTACTGCCTGATGAAGGCTGGGATCGGCTCAGCACACCCGCAACCCGCGTGAGGACACTTTGATTCGAAAATAGATGTCTCGAAGCAAAAAAAAAAAAGTACCGATAAGAATACCGTTAGGGGATCGGATTGTTAAGCAGTCTCGTTTAGAGTTGCAGTTTCAATAAAATCTTATCGATACCCCTCCCTACATATAACAGCCTAACAGGAAGTAACAGGGAGTGGGTTGCTGCTCGTTCGTCTATTGCTGTCAGCACTCTGAAATCAATCCGCCGGTTGACGTCTGGTTGACGTCACCGTGATGCTGCTCTCGAGTAAAAACAAACATTCAGCTCGAGGTATGTTGCATCGCGGCAAATGGCAACCTTGCGAGTCACGACACGATCTTCCGTTTTCATGCCTTCGCAAACATACACTGTGACTGGCTTCGCCGACACAGTGAAAATTACGCTACTGTCAAGTTCGGGAGTGTTCATGTGTTGGTGTCCAAGCAAAAGATAGACAGAGAAGCAAGCAAGGGAAGCAGCATCTCAGGCAAATCTCAAAAGTATTTATTACAACAACAAATAAGTTAAAAATGTTAAAAAAAAAAAAAAAAGGATAAAAGATGTTTTACTCTATTTCTGTTTGAGTCCAAAACCTAGGGTAGAAGGTGAACTAAAACTACACAACAGACGACAGGCATTATGTGACATTTGACAATAGATTGAGAACATGTGAAAAGAAACCAGGAAGTAAAAACAAACATTCATTCAACGAATGAATAAATGTCATGCTAACAACCAAATGATAAACAAACCGCAGATTGTCACACTTATGGCGAACATCAAGTTTCTGATCTGATTTGTGAGTTTGAGAGAGTGAAACACATTCGAGACAAAAAAAACAAAACAAAACAAAACGTTTTTTTCCACATGCATCATAACGACAGATCCATGAAGTCACAACCTGATTGGGCATCGTTTGTGTTGTTTTATGGCCAACCTCAAACTTTTGAAACAATAATATTGTCCTTTGTGCTTAATTGTGACCAGCTGACAAACCATAAATAGCCTCTTCAATGTATCTGGTCAAAAAGTGTCGAGAGCTCCTCACGCTCGCTGACAAACAAATAACAGCCGTGCTCATCTTGACACTCAGATGCAGTCTTTGCAATTTGCTTCTGACTTTCATTTGATCACCCGTGAATGTCTTGCGAGCATCACACTTGAGCCCAAACCAAATATGCAAAGCGGCCCATTTATTGGATCATTCATGAAGTTTTAACAACATTCACACTGAGGGGCGGTACTCACAGTGAATGCGTCATTTGTCGCAACTGCCCTCAGCAATTTCACATCAGTCTTCAAATCTGCTTTGTTTACTAACGTGGTAATCGCGTGCGCGAAGCCAATCGAATGGAGTCCTAGCTTCACATCCTCTATTGAAGCGGATTTGAAAACCGAGCGCAAGCGTGTGCTTATGCGCCACTGTCCCCCGAACGACACTGTGCATGCAATGCAGAGAGGATCACGTGGCTGCGGCCGCGCGCTGTCACTGTGTTGTGGTCCCCCCTGAAGTGCGGTGAGGTGAAGTTGGGCCCTGCGGAGCGCAGCGCCTGCGACGCTGGAGCGAGACGGCGGCGAGCCTTGCGGTCCTCGCAGACGACGCGCGGCCGGCGGAAGGCACCGCACGGGGCAAAAGCAGGCGCGGGCCCCTCAGCTGTCTGACCACTGCAGAAGCCACCATCATACTATGTTATTACATCTCATTGCGCGTTTTGAACAACCATTTTGGGTTTGATATGCAAGGAACCGCTAGGTTCTCGAAGCTGCTTACAAAACCGCGAGTTCCCTCCTATCTTGCTGGAGAGCGTTGAACATAAATTCGACTTGTTTTGCCTCCTGACGCTGTTTTCAAGGTTTTCCCGGTGAAAACACCCGGCGCTCATCTGCACCAAAGTAGATAACCAGCAGGTAAATACCAGCTTGTGATAGGAGACGTGACACCATTGTTTTTCGGCACGCCCTGGCCTAAGACACTTGTCTGTATTTGACAAGATCACAGTGCGTCTGATAAATACTCAGAGGTTGGCTCATACTTGAAAACAACCGTGGCTCTTTATCATCTTCCCTGTGTGCGCTTATCTTAGCTCCAACATGTCCCCTAATGCGTTTACTCTGGATATCAAGAAGATTAACAGCATTAGGCTTAATAAATCCGGTCATGGGCGCAAAAAAAAAAAAAAATGAGGCTGGGGATTGTAAACTGAAGCCAGTCTCGCCCTGCTGGGCTCCGGCATGGGAGCGCGGCTTTAATCTGGTTACATGTGGCGGCATTTCAAAACTGGGCGAAATGACAACAGGCTCTGCAAGTAAAAGTGAAAAACAAATGGAAACAAACACGCATATCATACATGTTACAAAAGCAATCAGGCATACTTTTAAAAGCTGTTGTGGGCATGTTTGCAGCTATTGCAGACGTGCATTTGTTATCGGGGTGAAGTTCATGAGAGTGACTCGGCCATTGTTAAACTTTCCACTTATTGCACTTCATTAACTCATTAGTGTTCTGCATCATTATCTTGTTGTAGGATGAAGGATCTCTGAATCAATTTGGTTGCAATTTTTTTTTTTTGGTTAATTGGCAGACAAAAAAACGTTTGTCAACTTTTGAGATCATTTTTGTTGTTGTCATTGTCATGTGTGCCTGATGGCAGTCAACCCAAAAGAAGCAGGAGAACCAGGAAGTCCTGAAAAAAAAATGTATGAACAAAAAAAAACACTTGAAAAACTAAAACAAAAGCATTAAAGAAGTCTTGAAGAGATCGAAAGTAACAACAAAACATCAGGCACTAAAACAGCACTACGAGAAACAAAACAACATGACAGGAACACAACGATGCAACAAAGACTGACAGAACCCATGAAACGAAGCCAAGTGACGAGACAACAAGCAACACCTGGGCAAGACAAAAGGTTGAGGGAACTGATTGGTTGACACAAGGGACCCGGATGACAACAGCTGGACACAAAACCAAACGAGGAAGACAAAAGCACACGAGGAAACGAAGTCAAAAGGTAATTTAAACAAAAACAGAATCATGACAGTCATCATGTCATCATCATCATGAAGAGATCCAAGATGGCGCCCGAGTTGGCAGCAGTTGGCAAGTGCTCTTCAAGAGCTTTGTTTGTTTGTTTTTTTTCTTGTTGTTTTTTTCTTTTGTTTTGTCACATGGTGTTTGTTGTTACTTCATGTGGACCCGATGTGCACAGTTTTCAGCGTTTTTTGGCCACGACATTCGGAGAAGAATCTGTGCTTGGTGTTTGCGCCTTCTCAGCAGCACGAGTGTACCAGTACTGATTTTGATTTGGAGGAATGTCGGCGCTATTTGAGTGTCGCTGAGGGACAGCCCCGGCGCGCTTGTGTTTTTTGCGCCTGTAATGGGCAGCATTTTTCACAGCCCCGTTTTGTTTAGCGGAGATCTCTGTGCTGTTAGACAGTCTGTGCTGGTGCGGTTGGCTGGATGATAGCTTGTGGGGCCGAGGATGAGGGGAGACTAGCGTCGGCGCGGCGCGCAAATGCGCATTTGGAATTGAGAGACGCCGCTTGGAATTGAAACGGATTTACATGGAGGCAGGAGAAGTGAACCAATCTCTTTTTTTTTTTTCGGCAATGGCCGCTACAGCTTCTTGTTTACTCTCAAACTTAGCTTGTAGCAGCCGTGTGCACATTTTGAGCATGACGTCTCTACGATTTGATGACTGTCCGTGTTTTATGTTATGTGCTGTGTGATATTGTTTAGTCATTTTATGTTCACTGTTTTGTAAAGCGCTTTGTTCTAGCTGAAGCTGTTGTGAAAGCGCTACATAAAGGTGTACAGCGCAGGTGTCAAAGTCAAGGCCCGGGGGCCAGACCCGGCCCCCCGCGTCATCTTATGTGGCCCGCGGGAGCAAATCGTGTGTGTGTCAGCTATATGATTCTTGCTGAAATCTGTATCGAAATGTCAAATCGTCATGGGTAATAAATAACGATGAGATTTTGCACTGGCCCGCCGAAGGAAGCGATAACTCTGAAGTGGCCAGCGACTAAAAATGAGTTTGACACCACTGGTGTACAGGTATTGTTTTGGATGTTTTCGTCAATTCATGAGCCCGGCCCTGAAAAAGTCATCCAAGCCCATTCCATGACATTGCGTCCACTAAGTTTCACAGATGACCAGTCCAGAGTGTCGTGCTTCTTTTTTTGCCCGAGGTCAGCTCTGATAGACTCCAGCTCCCTCCAAACCCAAACTTGATAAGAGGTGAAGAAAATGAATGCATGGATGGAGTTTGACAGATGAGCTTGTATTTTTAGTCCATCAAACTTAATCCCAGAATTGTTGATGCTCATCTCTGTACTTTTTGGCAATTTTTTCAGTCTGCCTTTCTTGTTCTTGTTGTTAGTGAATGGTTTGTATCTCCCGCTTTTAAGTTCATGTTGTTTTCTTCACAGTTGATCGTGATGCCTTCACTCCTGCCCTTAGTAAGCACAGTCATCTAGGGTCTTTTGTTCCAGCTCTCGTAATGTTTCTGTCATCAACGGTTGTTTTATTTTATTTATTTTTTCCTTTGATCTCACCCTTTAGCTTCTTTTTTCTTCAGGACGTTCCAAATATTTGTACAATGGCTTGGATAGATTTTCCATTGCATCTCTCTGAGGATTGAAAACAAAAATCTGGTTATGATGACATACATCTAAAGGGCTTCTTACATGACACTTTTTTTTCCTAATCAGTTTATGATGTTGATTTACGTGGCAACAGCATTTTGGAGCCTGAAAATTGAACGATGTGTCGATGTGTTGTGAGAGCAAAACAATAATGGTGGACCACAGTGCTGCCCTCGCTTTTGCTTTTCTAGCATTCGTTACATTGCTGACGTCATCCATCACAATAAGTGCATGGTTACATGAAATTAAACAATAATCTTTTTAAGATGGTTTTGGATAACAGGATAAGACCTGGGAACGTAAGTACTTGTTGTACGAGTGTGGTGTTCTCTGACAAAGTACCATCCCCAGCTACTAGCCAGTCATGCATACTTGCAGTGTTAAAAGTTGTAGCAACTGTTTGTTTGTAAAAACAAATCCCAATGGGCAAAGTAAGAATGTTCTACATGTGTGCAGCTTTCCAGTTTGCCCCAAAATTCTTTTGGAAATCATGTTTTCATGGACGTGGCCATTGACTGGTTACCTGGTTGATTGCATTACACAGACTGTGTCATTTAGCCTCATTGAAACATGTTGCTCTCTTTTAAACACATTGGCTGTAAAGGCGGTTCCACCCCAATAAATAGAGGGCACCCAGGGATGAATGCTGACTACTCTTATGGGCCCACCGACAATACTGACTCCGACAATGCCTTTAGCTGGCATACAGATTTCAGTAATTAGACTGTGACTGCTGTTGGCAGGGGGCCAGGGTCAGACGAATACGAACACACACACACACACACACACACACACACACACACACACACACACACAGGGTGAAAAAAAA
>CAAKHF010011267.1:0-11078 GCA_901007745.1 Hippocampus kuda
TGTTTTTCCCCCCCCCCCCCCCCAATCAAAATATGTATGTGCAACTCGCAAACTCCGCAAAGGCAAAAATATTCCAACCTGACACCGCTCACCTGCAAGGCAGACTTGTCATAAAAGCGAACCACTGTCCCAGAAATGCAAAAACAACCAAATGCAAAAAACTGCCGACCAGCCGTAGCTGAGCGTGCCGAATTGATCGGAGTCTTTGGCCAAAATCGAAATGGTCCTGTCGTCTTCCTCACACGCACGCACAAGCAAGCAAGCAATCAACGGGAGCCCGGAACCAGCTGCACACTTCTGGTCGCTCCAACGTCGAGCGAAACCGTCGGCGCGTTGGGAATGCAACCGCCAACCTTTTCACTTTTTCTTCGCCTTCTCGGCGTCCGAGTAGCGACACACAAGAAGCGCAAAAACAAGTCGAGTGCGGTTGGCAGCCCGCGCAGGTTGCGCCAACTCCCTCAACGCAAACTTGCACGCGGAACAGAAAAAGGAGAAGAAAAAAAAATAAAGCAAGCAGCGTCTTACCGGTGTGCGCCAGGCAGATCACGGCGATGGCGACGAAGGGGACGCGGTACTTCCACACCGACGCGAGCGCCATGGTCGAGTATTCCTCTCTTCTTCCTCCTCTTCTTCTTCTTTTTTGTCCCGGCGGCGAGTGGTCGTAATTCCTGTTGGCTTTTGCAGGACGGTGGTGGACTCACTCAGTCACTCGCACCGGGAACACGCGCTCGCTCCGGCTGGGCTGGCGCGCACTCGCGGTGTGTGCGTGCGTGCCTACGTTGCGCGCGCGCGTCCGCGTGCGTCTTTTTCTTGCGGTTACGCACGTCCACGCCCACTTTCTCTCCGCCGGTGTGTCAACGCGCCAGGAAGGGAGAGCGAGCGGGACCGGCTGACGGCTCGGGCCGGTTTTTCCTGGTGCTGACTTTTGATCACAACGCCAGGCAGAGGAAGGAGGTTGGGGGGGGAATAAATTTGGAATCAATGCGTCCCCACCGCCTACCCCTTTCCTCTCCACAACGTGATTGATCGCCCAATGTTAATGCTAGAAGGGGCAAATGAGAAATTTATTGCTCATACGCATAAAGCGCGCGATGGGAGTGAAACAGATTATTGGCGCTTGAGGTTATTTGTCTTTATATGCTGCGCATTAAAAGTGCACAGGACTTGGAAGAAGTCAACAGTGACGTCACGGTTCTGTCCCATATGGTCTCAGAGCCAATTAAAAGCTTCAGAACAAAGTGGTGGTCGGTAGTAAAAACAATATTTGTCTTTTTTTTTTTTTTGGTCGTAGGTTATTTTTTTATGTTTCGTATGTTTTTTTTAACTAATATTGTAGTTTGAAACGCGGTATTTTCCAAAGTTGTATCTTTGGCGCCCTCCACAGGCAACATTGTGGATAGCGTCAGCTCTCAGTTCCTTCAACTTGTCCAGTCACGGAATCCTCGATTTACGCCTCGGTTTGCGACGCAATCAGAACCTTAATTCATTTTCTGAACCGTTTATCCCCACAAAAATATTAAACATATCAAAGCAAGGTTTCAACATGAAGTAGTATCTTGAATTATTACTTTAATTAGCGCATGTTGAGCACGAATGGGACAAACTGAGAGTCGCATCCCCACCGGCATCGAGTTCAAAGCTCCGTTGACTCGGCCCACATCACACGATCACACGAACAAGAAGAAACAAAGACAACAAAAAAACCAAAATACTGAGTTGACAGCACATGAGCAAGAGAGAGGGAAACAAGACAAAACATGAAACAAAACTAACAAATACTCCACAACGATGCAAATGTCCCAAAACACAGATCATGACCTTTGCCCCTTCGATGTGGGCGAGGCGATCAGGCAGGCATGTTCAGAAAACATCCAGTGGCATTTGCTCCGTTCAGTGTGTGTGAGAAGACGCGAGAGTCGTGGCAGGACAACTCGTTCCTTCTCGCAATGGTCTGAGCATCTGACACTTCCTGGCCAGGAAGAACATAACGGTGCAAGAGCACCCTCTCTTACACGTGGCTCGGGGGGGGTTCAGATTTGAATCCTGTAGCTCTTGTTGACATATTGCGCAGATGGCTTTCAACTTCATATCGAACACAAAGGGGAAAAAGTCAGCCTGTTTCGAGTGGCCCTCAATTAGCGTTGTGATTAATCCTTAAGCTCCTTAAGTGGAACCCTCGAGAGAGCTGCACGCTTGTGAATTTTTTTCACATCAGCAACATCCGCCATCTTACTCCCCCCCCCCCCAAAAAATATATCATCCTCTCAGTGAGTGTTTGTTCCCTTTTTGACAGGGAGTCTTCCCCCCCACACCGCCCGCCCGCCCGCCAACAGCGTCCCGGCAGCAGATGGGTCATTGTCAGAGAGTAATGAGCGGCAAACACCTGCTTGTGCGCACTAAACTCCTCTTCCTTCATTCCCTGCCGTGCGACACGGCATATGCGGCGTACGCGCACAAAACAAAGCGAGCGTGACGGCGCCGAGCTTTGGCAGCCGCGGCCTCGCCGTTGCACGAGCCATCGCGTCTCCTGACGGGGCTCCATTTGGCAAAAACGCTTTGGAAAGGGGGCTACTTAGCCAGGGGCCCAGCAAGCCTCGATGATGTCATCTCACCAGTCAACCCAGGAAACCTTTTTGGCGTTCCTCTTCGCCCGCAGCAGCAGTCCTTCTCAAACTAAAAGTACACACACACAAAAAAAGCTAATAATAATAATTTCCAAGAATCATCATCATGACGAACATTCAAACAATAAGAGGTTGAAACTGTAAACAGTACAGTCTTTTCAACATTACTTTAAGCCACTGTAACATCATGCACAGTTTGGTGAGCGGCGAGTTTTGGACTTCGGCCTTCAGTGGGGACTTGAGGGACCTCAAGCAAGAAACACAGTTTCAACTTTCATGCTGAGCGTAAGCCGAGCCCAAGGCGCAATTCTAACTTTGCGCGTGGGAAGAGTTTTCTTTCTCCTAGTATTTTCGTCGATGTATGCGGGTAGAATTGGGCGTTTGCGCAGTCGTGGGAGTGAGCAAAGCCCGGCCAATTAAAGCAGCTCCACTCATTCCCCCGCTTGACTTTGACATTGCGGAAGCAGAAATTGACTCGCTGAAGCCCGTGCAGGAAAAACTACTTGGCCTCCACGGGTGGAGGAGGCAAAGTTGACCAGGATGATTTTCTGTCACCAAATTATTAGGTGCGTCGGATGTGTGTAATGGAAAACCCCCAGCATGGCAAATGACTACTTGACTTGCCCAGCATGAAAATGAAGACGTGCCAGCTTTGACACCGAGCGCATCCATGGTACTCACCAGTGATGCTGATGCAGATGTATTTTCTTTTCTTTGCTACGTAGATTTTCGCTGTTTGCGGGCTGGCCTGGTCCCTATCCTCCGCCCCCCCCCCAAAAAATCACTGGGGGTGGGGAATAATATGCGAAAAAAAACATCATTTTAACGAGAGTAAATACAAAATATTATTATTACAATTTTCTCTTTTCAGTTTGAATCCAACACTCTTTCGTAGACTAATCTTGATGAAAATAAGTACATCATTTCACACTGTATTAATATTTTCATTTTTTTTCAAGAATTAACATCCACTGATTCCATCTGGTGATAAAACTTTACAGTAGTCAAGAACTTTTTTTTTTTCAATCCTATACATTAATGTATTCTATCCTGAAGCTATTGTCCACAGGTTCATCCACAGGGCACCACAAGAGTGAAACGGTCATGATTCAGCACCGCATCGTAGCTGCAAGTTGTGCTGCGCCGCATAACTCCCTGCGAAAATAATCACGTTTATTTCTGCCGGTGCACAGTTGAAGCCTTTTGCACCCGCATAGCTGAATTCCACGGGTCGCTTCAGATATACAACTTCTTGAAGACTTTCTCCGCGCCCCCCCCCCCTCCATCCCCGAGGTGTGAAGCTCCAATAAGTCTGTATAGTTTGAGTGGAGCTACGTATACAGTGTGTAAAACATTCAGCGTTGCTCAGCGGGCGCTTGAATAATCAGTTTAATAACATTATCCCGGCGTTGTGCGGACACACGGGCCGTTAATGAAGTGTCACTGTTAAACTGCCACTTCGCCCCGTTTATTAACGGCGGCCTGCGGTCAGCCGCACACAGATAATAAAAGTGCATAAAAGCCCAAACATAACTTCAGCCGACAAGCATGATGAAACGATCCGTACTGCGAGCACGCTCGCGTTCCTAAGCGCCGACGACGGCGAAGGCTTCGTGGAAAATTAGAAAGGATGAACTTGTGGTCCATGACGATTATTTTTCGGGAGGAGGGGGAGAATTACAACAAACCTCATTTACTTGAGCTGCCTTGCACACCTAATAAATGGGCGCATTTTCAAGGGTACCTGACTTTTCGACAAAGTGTTATTTGCACGGAGTATTTATGTGTGACTTTCGATTAGCTACACTTGCGCACACATCTAATGACATCCAATACGTGAGCCCGAGGAGCAATTCTCCCTGTGCAAAAATAATGCTCACTTTTGAGTGACACACTGCCAGGGAGGGCTATTAATTTTTGAAGTATGCCATAGTGTTTAACCATAGCACTAGTTAGTGGGCCGTGCAGTCAGTCAGTCATAGTTAGAATCAAGAAGTAGCCTAATGGATGAAAACACAAACAAAAAAGTGGTGCTCCGCAAATATTACAACCACTGGTTAGTTAGTTAGATAGCTAACGAGATAACTAGCTAGAATGAGGAAGTGGGCTGCTAACTAATGGATGAAAACGCAAACTAAAAAGTGGTGCTCCGCAAATAGTACAACCACTGGTTCGTTAATTTGTTAGAAAGCTAACAAGAAAACTAGCTAGAGTCGGGAAGTAGGCTGCTAACTACTGGATGAAAACGCAAACTAAAAAAGCGGTGCTCCGCAAATAGTACAAAGATTGGTTAGTTAATTAGATAGCTAACAAGATAACTAGCTAGAACCAGGAAGTTGCCTGCTATCTAACTAGCTAGATAAAAAGCTAGAACCAGGAAGGGACTGCTCACTAACGGATGGACAAAAAAATTAAAATAAATTGAAAAGTTTTACTCTGCGACTAGCACTACCATGAGTTAATCAGTTAAGCTAGGTCCATCTGTTATGTTTTGCTGATTGTCAGTTATTAAATATTTTTTCCCCATTTTGGGTGTTCCATTCTTAAAGTTTTAAGTCATCCGTGAACCAGTTAGTAGCCAGAAAACGAACACACTGACAAGAGACATACTCTGCATTTCAATTACTGGCTTAACTTTTACACTTGGAAGAATAAAATAAGGTTACCTGGACTGAATTTATCAATTTCAATACCAAAAAGCAAAAATAAAATAATAATTGTCATAATAATAAATCAATACTTTCAAATGTGGTAGTGAGAGCAGATGCGATTTTGTTTTAGCTCTTTATTGAACCCCGAAAAAGTGAAACACAGGAGCCGCCACCCCAGCAGGCCCCGCCTCTTAAAGGCACATGCACGTATCCAATGCTGACACTATTCAATACAACTCAACCATATTTCTGAAGCACTTTAAATCAACCACCGCTGTATACACAGTGCTGTATATGGAGCAAAAATAATTCATACAACACGAAACAAAACACTAAATGAATAACAAAGATAGCAAAAAGCATAAAAACGGTCAAACTAAAAATCACGTCTCACACTGAGTCAAAAGTCAAAGAATAAAAATGAGTTTTAAGACGAGTTTTAAAGATGGGTAGAGCGAGGGGTCTTGCTGAACGTTCAGTGGGAGGTCCTTCCACAGAGAGGGACCAGCAACAGAAACAATAAGCATTTCTTTTAATAGAGATTTTACGTTTGCAATTTATTTTTGTGTTGTTGCAAAATTCCCTTTCCTCCGAGTCCTAATGGTATTACACTTAAAGTGTTTATGTCTTCAAGAGTGCTTCGCCACATGTGTGTGGACTCCCACTGATTGTACATTTATGCTGATTATTATTCACAATGCACGCTAATATGCTGCGGCTGCGGCTGTGGGCGGCCTGCAAGATGTTTTTTCATGAAATCAACAAACCACAAGCGCAGAGGTCGTACAAAGCTGCTGGGAAAGTGTTAAATGCTGTCATGGGAACCACATGAAGACATCAGGCGCAAATCAACAAGCCTTGACATTAGCTTGCCATTGGAAAGTGAGATTTTCGAGTGCCTACAGCCCAGAAGCGGCTAACAATGTTAAAAGTGGATAGCTTATCACCTTCCATGCCGCTGAATAAATCGGGGAAAAGATTGCCCACCTTTTGTCCTCACGCAAGCTCCCGCAAAGCAATCACTCACACTTTGTCAGATTTTTTTCTTTTTTTTTTGCTAGGTACTTCTTTTTGATTTCAGCCATTCATAGAGCCTCGCTCGCTCGGCCACTCATCATCGATAACCATCAGAGTGGCTCTTAAGTAGCCACCTGACATCATCCGTCACTCTCTGGCCGCGCACTCCATCTTCCCGGCCGCGGGCCTCACACGGCGACGAGAGGCTGTTTGTCTCCGCAGCTGGAGTGGAGAGCTTCTTTGCTGTCCTTGTAGATGGGATTGGTCTGGGATTTGTCATCACTACGGAAGTCCAAAACAAAAAAAAAAATTTTTTTTAAAAGACAGGTGGACACCATGAGGAGGCTCCAAGTACTCCAGAGAACTTGCTCGTCTGTGTTTCTCAAACTTGTGACATTCCCCTAAAATCCTGATAACACGCAACCGTGTATGATATGGCACCACTACCACAAAAATCACCCTGAAGAACTTTAATAATCCATGATTATACGAGTGAACTCTGTTTGTAGCTGCTTTTAAATGATGTACTTTTAATCAACCGGTATATTAAATGAAGCATATTGAGCTACTTTCTGTGTGAACTAGAAATCACTGAGTCTATTCTTAATTATATATATATATATATATATATATATATATATATATATATATATATATATATATATATATATATATATATATATATATATATATATATAGGTCAAGGCCATCTTTATTGTCAAATAAAGACATATATTTTTTTTCTCTCCAAATTTATGTATATATAAATTTGGAAAGTAGGAAAAGAATCTTACTAGATTAAATTTTAAAAAAAACTAAATCATAAAAAACACAGTATTACTTGAATAAAGCATTATTTTGAAAAATAAAACTGACAATAGCTACAATATTAAAAAAGCATTAAAAAAAAAGTCGCGGATGAGCTGGAGCCTATCGTGGGTGACTTAACACCAAAGTACACCCCAGACTGATCGCCAGCCAGTTGCACTTATCTGGAATGCACACATACCGCCATCAAGTTGAATTTCAACACCTCAGCTCCAAAACGGCATAAAAGTCTGAGAAATGTTAACGCTCATAACGATCTTGGGATTGAGGTAACTGGAAAGGCTCAATAAGAGCGCTACTTTTTCTTGCGGCCCATAAATATGCATGAGTCCGGCGATTTGCTATGAAAATGCAAATTTTTCCGCACATGTGGAGAAGAGGTCAACGAGGCGAGCGGCGGAGGGGTCACTGTGCGCATTAACTTGCTGTCGCCGGGCAACTTTGACGTGACTTCCATTAATGTTTCGCTGCCGGGGTGCTTTTGACACTTCAAATAGTGGCAATGACTTAAAGCCGCTGTTAATAGGTCAGCGGCGGAGGGGCGTCGGGAGCGCATATGGGAGGGCGGGCTGGTCGCCCGAACCTGCCGGGATGCACTTTTATATTCAGCGCGCACACAAAAGACGCGATAAGGGGAACAACGGCACACAAATCGGTGCACTCTTGCACAAAGGTTGCTTTCCTTCCAGCAGCGTAGTCCGCGCGTGTTTGAAACCTTTGACAAAGAAAAGGACTATTGGAGACGATGAGGAGGTAGTTGTACAACAATGTAAAAAAAAAAAAAAAAAAACAATTGAAGTTGAGGATTAAGTCATAATGTTAAGAGCGTAAAGCACAAATTTTTCCGGCACAAAAATTTGTCACGTTGAGAGAATTTATTTGTCATTTTTGGGTTTTGAGAATGCAGCTGCGATTCTGTGAGGGGGAAAAAAAATAAAGGTTACAAGAAATGTTTTATTTTAATGAGAATAAAGTCATCATTCTACCGTAGAAAGTGGACATTTATGACAATAATGGATGATTAGGAGATATCTTACGAGAATCAAGAAATATTCATCAATTGTTGTGGGGGGGCAAAGTTGAAATGTTACGTGATTAAAGTTGTCATTTCATGAGAATAAAGTTGTACTTGTATGAAACTGTCTTAATTTTACAAAACAAAAAGTTATGTCATGGGGATTGCAAAACATACTGTGTGAGATGAACCCTTTAGAGGACAACGATTACTACAGTGGACAGCTGATGTTCTCAGGTTACAAGGTGCATAAAAGGGTTAAATTAATAATTTTATGAGGAAAAACAATGTCACACTATGAGAAAATTTTTCAAAATTTTACTAGGGAAAAAAAACAAGAAGGTGCAAGAAGGTGTGAGTTTGTCACAAAAAGATGAATAATTTTACCCCGAAACAGGTGACATTTGACCAGAGAAAAAGTCGTCATTTTGCGAACAAAGTCGCAATTTCACCAAGTCTCAATTTTTACAACAAAAAATGTGTTGCATTATGCAATAAAGTCACATTTACAAGACAAAAAAATTGCTCAGTTACGAAATTTAAATCACGTTATGGGGACTGAAGTTGCAGAGTATCATCTTATCGTTCAACAACAAAGCCAAAAATTTTCATGAGAAAAAAATATTGCACTCCTACGAGTGTAATTTAATGAAAATAGTCATAATTTTTATGAGGACTTTTTTTTAAATTTAATATATGACTTATAATGATGGCACCAAAACAACTGGACTGACTTCAAAAGATTCCCGTGAGGTATTGCGTGTCACTTACATGGGTTTGGTCTCGGCTCGCTTTTTCCTGCGGTAGACGCACACACTTAAGGCGGCCACGAACAGCGAGAGGCTGCCGATCGCCACCAAGGACGTCATCAGCACCAGACGGCCCGTGTGGGTCTCGAACCAACTGCCGTCTTCTGCGGATCAGAGTCGTGAGGTGTCAAATCGGCAAAAACCGTTTCACCAATTTGCAGAGTTTCTTTTCGTTTCTCATTTTATCAGTGCAATAATAATCTGGAGGGGTGTTTAATACCACTTTTTTTTTCTGGCAGATTCCGGTAGTACCGATGGCCCAAGTACATTTTTTTTTAATTGTATTCAACACAATGACAAAAAACTATTTTTTTTCTGATGCAGATTCGCTGATCGTGTCAAACTGCCGCAGTATAGCGCCAACTACTGCGGAGGGGCGCAGGGACTCGATGTCAGACCTTTTTGGCCTTATGTATCGATGGCTGGTATCGGCATCCTGCAGGAAGACTCGATACTTTAAAATAAGGCTCAATACCAATACCTGGTATTCACCATTACTGTTTAGGAAATTTGATATGAACTCATTGAAATGACAAGTTTACGACATAATTATGAGGTTTTAAAGTTATATCGGGATACACATGCACAATTGCCAGGAGGAAAATTCGCCAAGGACAGATTTCTTTTTTATGAATTCACCTGGCGCTTTTCCAGCACAAGTAGCAAAATGTGACATTCCGGAGCCGTCCAAGGATGAAAAATCATTATCAGCAACCCCAAGAGATTTCTTGTTTAATTAGCAGAGGCACTCCGGGGAGAAGCGAGTGGAGACACTTGGGCATAGCGGCGACCTGAGAGTCAATTGCCGCAGTCGTACGATCTCCCCCATAATAAATAACGCACAGTGGCTTCATGACACTTTTAGTGCGTGAGCGAGAACGGCGTTTGAAAAGGGCCGGCGAATCTCAACGCTGCCGTCCTCTCACAGGTCACTGATAAAGATGATGGAGACAGATGAGGCGCCCTAATTGGATTAGTCGAGAATGTTGTCATGAAATTAGCGCCGAAAACGAAGACAGTTTGCCTGCTGGGACAAAGACGAAGCGTCGGTCTGGCGGGACGGTGGCCAACACGACCAGCCGCGTTTCCAATCGACGTGACTTGGATGACTGTCACGTTTCATTACGCTCGTCTGCGATCGAGCGCCTCGTCCCGGCGGAGGAAGCGGAAACGCAACGCTTGCAACAGAAAACGGATGGAAAATGTGTGCTGCTTCTTCTGGTGTGTGAGCCTTGGCCACCTGGGGGTCGTAAAATACAATATGGAGTTGGCGAAGGCCACAAGTTAATTTCGGTCATTCTTTGCAGAGGATAAAGAACACATGCCTGTAAGTATTGTTATATTATCTGTCTACGTGTGTTTGTTTGTGTATAAAACAGCAACCATCAATGCTAACTGTTAGCATGACAGCGGCGTTTTCCATGGTAAGCTAGCAGGTTATTCCGCAGGCGGCATAGTTTGCTTTCTCTTTCTAATTGTGTTTGTTTATGTTTAGTTGTGACGGTAAACATAAAGTGAGAGTGGCATGAAACAGCTCGATGACTCTCCTTGGAATGTACTGACATCAGTTTGCATTAATCGTGACTTGAAGCATCTCTGTGACATCAATTTTCATTTATTGCCGCTGCTGTGATCGCAGTCTGCTGGCGTATTGTCCTCTCTCTTAGGACTTCTTCTTCACTCACATGTACGCAATCAAAACCACTTTAACCTTTGCGTTCACTCGTGACCCCTCACGGGACGCTCACGCCAAAATCTCCGCAGTTTGACTCACCGGGCAGAACGACGAGGCTTATGTTGCGCATTTTGTTGAGCGAGGCGCTGGGGTGTTCGGCCACGCATGTGTACACGCCGCTGTCCGCGGGGCTCACTTTCCTCAGCGTCATCACCGGCGAGGGCAGGATCCAGTCGTTGCCCTGAAGGGAATAGGAACGGAAAGTTCAAGTCGTGCCGGCGCTTGACCGAGAGTGTGCTAGCTTAATGCTAACGTACAACGCGCAATGCCATACAAGGGCCAATGGAAATTCGCAGAGATTTTCCGCTATTTCTAAAACTTCAAGCAACTGCTACTTGATCTCACACACACACACACACACACACACACACACACACACACCCCACACACACACACACA
>CAAKHF010011267.1:11098-33447 GCA_901007745.1 Hippocampus kuda
GATCTCAGATGTAAACACACACACACACACACACACACACACACACACACACACACCCCCCACACACACACACACACACACAAGGAGCAGCAATGCAGACAAACCGAGCACACGACAATACTCGCAGAGATCTTGCTCCTCTGTGGGAACAGCAACAATTAATAACGGCAAAACGTGCTACGACACCAAAGGCCCGTAAACTTTACAAACCCCAAAAAAAACAACTACCTCGACATCGACTTAGAAGGGGTGCGACGCCGTGAACGATGGAAGCGGTGGAAAAACTGTGCCCGCCTTGCCACGAGTCAATAACCTAGATAAGGCCGCCGTCTGCGGGAGAGCGATGCAGCAGCAGCAGCAGCATCAACAACGACACACGCGCGGGCGATACAAGGCGTAATGAGATGGCAAGGGAGCAAGGGATGAATCCTGACACGGAAATAGCTTCACTATTACCAGACGGCGCTCCAAACAAATCAGCGGCCAAACAAATGTGGTGGTGGCGCTAAGGAGCAACACAACAACCCCCGCAAAAAAAAAAAAAAAAAAAAGACATGACACAATGCAAATGATTTGGCTCCTGGGAGCTGCCACGCCTGCCAAGAAAGAGACCATTTCAATTGGAAGGCATCAGAATTAAGAGGATTGCACCCAACCCCAAAAAAGAAACAAACAAACACGCCAGGTTTGGCCAAAGTAGCATTTTGTATGCAAATCTGGAGGCTGGCAAAGCCATGCCCCCCCCCCCCCCGGATTGTGTCCGTGTCTCGCTGTCATTACCGCCGGGCTGTTGTTGCGCCCACGCTTTGCTGTCTGTCAAAACAGGATGTTGGGATGCCGCCTCCCCGACGCGCGTTTAAACGCATACGGGAACACGGCCGAACACCCGCCCCCTGTGGCTTGGGTGACCCCCCGCGGTCATCGCCGCGGAGCTGTCAGTCACGCTGACAGGCGAGCAAGGACGCCGGGAGGTGCGGAACACCTTCAAGAAAGCACAGCCGTCACGCGTCAGCATTCACAGCGTCGCAAATGACGGCAGCATGTGAAAGCACAAGAACAGCCGACAAGACGGGTGAACCGTTCACAAGCTCGCAAACTCTTTCGGTGCCAACGGCATTTTTTCATGTTCTTTTAAGAATCCAGGCATTCAATCGCAGATACAGCTTAATGTTTTTTTTTTTTTAATTACGTGGTCGCGTAAACAATGAGTTCATAATGGAATCATTTTACTATGCTAAATATTTGGTTTAATTAGAAATATTGCATATTTTCTGTTATTTTATTTTCATCCATTTTCAGTTTGAGTTTTTACCCCTTCATTTATTAAATATCGTCGTTCTTCGGAAGGATTCTACAGTTGCTTGAGTATTTTTGGATACCACTTTAACATGCAGTTTGAACACGAACGCTGCTCTTGAATAAACGAAAAAAAATGAAATACAAATAAATGAATCGTTCTGAGACCTTGTTTCATTTCAACTTTCAGCCTTTTAACTGTCAACTGAAGTATTACGCTAACTTTTTTTTTTAATCCATTTATTTTATCTTTTATTTGATGAAAAAGTTATGAGAAGAACTTCTCAAATCTTTTGCAGCACGTGTATGGAGTCTTGTGTCGAAAAGTGACACTCCGCATTCTCGCCGCAAGTGTGGCACGGCGAAGACTTGAATGATGATCTCGACGCTGCCTTGACTTTTGACCCTCTTCCACGGCGCTTCGCAATCAATACCGTTATTGATTTGACATTTTCTATTGTCTGTCTTGGCCTCTGACATTGACTTTGAAGCTGGCGTGCATCTGCCAATTCATCAAATTTTGCCAGCTTGGCACATTCACTCTCACGCTGTGTCACATTCGTTTCCCTCGAACGGCGGCTCCTGCGCAGCGCTTGAATAATTCAAGGTTTTGTTTTGCCCGAGAGTCAAAAGAAAGCGTCATTGCAAATCTAAAAGCATCATTGCTTTGAGATCGACCTCGTTAGAGCCTGATCCCTTCTTTAAATAGGCGCGCCTCACTTGGCATCAGCCGAGCCCGATGACGGCAAAAGAAGCGGTTTGACAGTGAACGACGGAGCAAGACAAAACCATGACATTGCACACATAGCCACCAGGGGGTGCTCAAGCACGTGCCCTTTTGCCCCGAAGGAAAAAAAAAAGTGCTTTTTTTTTTTTCTTCTTCAACATTTCAACAAATATGATTGATTTCTTAATTCCACTCTGTAATGAATAAGCAGTTGTTGTCTTTTTCACTTGAGTTGTTTTGGTGATAGGTTAAGGTTTTTAAATAATTTATCTTGGTTGATTTTTTTTCCTATCATCAAAGCCTGCTGGGCGGGGGCTAGCGCCTGCATGACCAGAACAAATTTCAAAAAAAGTTCATGAGAAAAATAAAACAGCTAAGTGCAAGGCTCACCTCCTTGTACCACCAATAGTTGGGCTCTTCCGAGCAGCTGGCCGAGCACTTGAGCGTCACGTCGTCTCCTTTCTGTACACGAATCTCCTGTGACAGACCCAGGAAGCTGCTGTAGCCCTCTCTGGAAAGGTACACCTCTCCCAAGTCTACAATCAAGCATATTTTCATGAGATAAAATAGCACACCAGAATTTGGTACTTTATAAAAACATACAATTGAATCCGTGACTTTGAAGGGTTAAAGCACAGCAACGGAGATGGGAATAAGCGCGGGCATTAAGATAGTGGACTGAAAAGCTTCGGTATGGTTGTTTGAAATACAAAAAGTGTAACTCTCTTTTTTATGTTTCATTGGGCAGTAAAGGTCAACAACTTGGACAATTTAATCAGCTGGAAGCTTCTCTTTTGATGAATTGTTCACCATTTGCCAAATCGCCGCTTTGTTGTGCAATCACTTGAGTCTCGCATCTTAAGTCAAAGCAAAAAATAAATAAATAAAAATCTTCCAAACTGGTGGATTGGATCTGGCATACCACGGAAATGGCTGTTTTCTTTCTTTTTTGGTAGCACGGCTACCATTTGCTATAAATTGAATACGACTATGTATGTGATTATTAGTTTTATGGTTAGCTACTTGTTTGCTTTGCTTCGGAATGTCGTGAACTGTTTTGGGGTGTTTCTAAATGCTTTGCGGTGTCGCATCTTTGCTTATGTGAAACACATTGAGTTGCCTTGTGGATGAAATGTGCCTTTTTTTTCAGTTCATCAAACCAATTTTAATATCACACAGATACTACCCAAGAAAATGTAAAATGCAGTTTCTAAATGCCAATTTAATTTCTTAAGGTAGGAAAAAAAAATCCTAAACTACCTGTCCCTATGTGAAAAAGTTATTGCCCCCTACCCGCCTTTGTTAAAGTACAAAGTAACTCTGAATGGCTAAAAAATAAAAAATAAACAATAAAAATAAAAATGCAGTTTGGAAATGGCCAAGTCAAAGGCTGCATTTGAAGGGGCAGTTCAAGCTAGCATTTAGAAAAAAAGCATTTTGTATTTCCTTGGGTTGTCTCTGTGTGATACGAATTGGTTTGATGAAGTGAAACCTTTGTGTTTGAACAATATGCAAAGAACACAGAAATCAGGAAGGGGGCAAATAATATTTCACGGCACTGCAGGTTACATTTCACAACTAGAGGGGGCTCCCGAGACCTAAACTTTTTTTTTTTTTGGTGCAGTATTTCGAGAATGATAAACTCAAGTAAGAAAGCCTCAATGTGGAGTCATCAATAATGATAGCGCAGTAATGGACTTATTGAGAATAAGTGTTGTGAATAATGGCCCTTTTTTTTTTCTTCCAGCTCAATAGAAGTCCTTCGTCCTCACTGTCCTCTCGCCGCCGTCTAATCTCAACTTCTTATTGATCTCCCTCCCCCCACCCGTGAGGCCGAGAAGGCTATCGCGCAGTGCCGCCGGTCGATTGGACGGCCGCATAGTAGATAGAGGACACCGATAGTCCGAGTGGCCGTGCAATGGATGCTGTGGAAGGCAAAGCGCACTGATGAATTTTGGCTCCCGCTGAGGAGCCCAAGAGTTTAAATCTGCAAAACAAAGGAGTGACAATAGTGCCGCTGTCTGTCGTTACAGTGCATGGATATTTCTTTGGTTATTAACAATGAATGTGTTCCCCTGTCCCTCGCTCAGCAGAGAGCCACATGACTGCAAGTGCTCTTTTACTGCCTGCCTGGCCACAAATACGAACAAAACTCAATTTCGGGATTCCAATCCGCTGGCCTTGACAGAAGCAAAAAGGTGTCATTTTGTTCAGTTCATTTGAATTTGTGTGTGGAGCAAGTTTGTTGGTTTTCTATTTTTTTTTTATGTTTTCAAATATACTTTGTTTTAGTTTACGTTTTATTAATCTTTGTATTTGTTTTATTTGTTTATTTATTTTCTAGCATAGGGGCTATTTGTCACGTAAGGATCCTTCAAAAAAAGGCCACTAAATATTGTGTAATCGAGTTAAGTCAGCTACAATTCTCAAACGACTTTGACCTTCTTTCTTCTGTACGGACGTACTGGATAGCAAGACCGAAATAAATACATTTCAAATGACACTGCAATATTATGTATGACATCAATTAGGCAAAAACAAATGACATTGTCACTCTAATAATACTAAGATGTCATTTCAATTCATTTTCACTCTTTTAAAAACATTTTCATTTATTTTGATTTTGTTAGCGGAAATGTTTTTTTTTTTCAATTTTAATTTGAGTTATTTTGTCAGTTTTTGTTCGTGATCACAACCTTGGAGTGGTACCATATTTCTCGCCCAAATCAACTGCGATAGGCTCTGGTAACTATGCATGGGAATTTCCATTTGAAAATTCAAGATGCAGCAGCAGCACTTACAGTTCACTTTTAAGGACAGCGTCTTGGAGACGTTGTTCGGCGCGCTCAATGCGCCGTCATCCGACACGCAACGGAAGAGCCCCTCAAAAAACGGGGCAACGTGGGAAACACGCAACACCATCTTGTCATCCACTTGCTCCACATTCATATTGTAGAAGCACCAAGAGGCCGGCCACACCGAGTGCCACATTTGGAGCATCTGCGCAGATAATAGACGTGAAAAACATGAAATGAAATTAAAATTCAATTATATTAAATGAGACCTATTCAGACACAGTGTCCTCTTGTAGGGCAAAGCCATAAAGTGAATCAGAAATAAAAGCCCCGATAAATAAAAAGCCAACTAAAAAGGTTTGTAATTGGTTTTTCAAGATTCAAGTCGTTATCTTTTATTTGCTTTGACTTGGGAGTGCAGACTTGAGATAGTCCTAGCACTGTATTGGTGGCAGAAAACTCAATTCACATTACATCACCACAAGCACAACTTTGCAATTTCCAACAAAATACTTTTCAGGTGGTGCAATGCCACTCCCAATTTAAATTTAGCGTCAAATTAAAAATACAACAAAGACAATTACACTTTGTGTGTACTTTAAAACAGAAAACGATGTTCTTTTTAGAATGCCCCGCTAGCTTTGTTAACATAAACGGAAAACGCCACTGACATGCTATTGTTAGCATTGATAGTCGCGATTTTAGAACCCTTTAATCAATATATGAACATAAGCTGTTCAAAAACATGTAGACGGACAATATAAAAATAAGCACACGCGTATATTAGTTCACCTCGACTAAAATTAAGAACATTACAGCAACATTCTGAGTACAGTCGATGTCTCTTCTTCTTTATTTATCTTTGTAATGCTGTAATATACAATACTGCCTCCTGCTGGCCAAGGTGGGAGCAACACACTGAATTAGATTTACATTTAATCATGATATATAGTACATTCCATTTAATGAAGTTGTTCCTCTACGTATTTATAAAGTACAATTTGATAGAGGTGCTGTTTTTCCATATTAAAACAAAAAAATATGTTAGGGCAAGAAAAGATTGGATTGGATACAACTTTATTGTCAAATGTGCTGTATACAGCACAGATGAAATTTCTTCCCTCTCAAGACAACATAAAACATGAATGGCATTTTCATTCCTTTCAATGTGGAAAGATGATTTGAGATTTGAGCATGGTCACAAAACAAATTCCAAGTCACATCTCAAGGCAGCACTTTTGCTTGACAAGGAGGCCTGAGGAGCACTTCAAACAGCATGTGGCCCAAACTGCTCACCTGGGAGAAGCTTTCAAATCTTACACGGCTGATGTTGTACTCATTTTGTGAGTACAGGCACTCCAGCGTCACACTTTCACCTTCCATAACGCTCTGGTTTGGGCCTTGAATGAGCAAGGCACCTGGATACAAACAAAAACGAAACGATTATGAAATTCCACAACATTTTCCATGTCATGGATAACTACTGCACCTGAGAGGAAAAAAAAATCTAATGGTTAAATTAAGTAGCAAAACAGGCCTTGTTGCAAAATATATCTTGTGTAGCCATAACGCTACCTTTTACTGTACTTAAAAACAAAGCTGGATTTTCACCTTACTTTGGGGAACATTAAGTTCTGAGTACTTGTTTAACAAGAAAATGTTAAAATAGAAGAATTACTCAAAATTTTGAAGAACAAGTCTATAATTACCATCGACCAGGGAGGCCATTCCAAGGAAAAAGGCGACAAAGAGTGAGTCCATTGCTTTAAATCCAATTCACCAATTGTTTACATATACAGTACATGTACCAGATAAATTGGCCTGGGTGTTATTTGAAAACGAAACTATCAAGCTAGTGTTTACAGGAAGCCGGAGCGGGGTGTGGCTTACCAATGTGGACTGACCAGTCAAACTGTTTCAAATCTTGGATCATGCCGGTTATTTTTATAGTCACCTCATATGGGGTTACATGGCGTGACATGTAAGCGTTCCACCTGGAGCTTTGTACTTGCACTTTTATTTTTGTGCGAGTTTGCTGGATACTTGAAACGTCCTGACGCTATGCAGCTTTCGGTCCTTGTCAAAGCTATTTGAGCTTTGAATCACCTGGCAAGTAACCAAGGGCAAACGCTTTGTTACTGCATTTAACCACATTTGTAAAGTTCACCCATCCATCCATTTTCTACTGCTTATCCAAGGTCGGGCTACGGGGGGGAATAGCTTTAGCAGGGTAGCCCAGACTTCCTTATCCTCAGCCACTTGTTCCAGGAAGATTCCAAGGCGTTCCCAGGCCAGCTGGGAAACATAGTCTCTGCAAACAAACAATCCAAACGAAACCTCAAAGCGTCCTGTAAACTAGAAATGCATTTGATGATTCATCACAAAACAAAATCAGCACTTTCTGGGTAACATGAGCAACTAACACGGCCGAGATGTCGTTGTACATCACACCATCTGTAGTTATTGATGCATTCAATAAACTGCACACATATACAAATCTTGCCCAAAACACACACTCACACAGTAATACAAGCAGAAACACACGAAAGTGAAAAGCAGTGTTTAGAATTGTGAAGGATTAAAATATTTTTGAGGCAAAATGTGCGAAATAGCGTTGGCCATCCGTGATAATTCTTTGCTGATATTAAGTGATAGAAGCAAACTATAAAATAAATTTAAAAAAAAATCAGTTTGCTGGAAGCCAGACTAAAGCCTATTTTTATGAACACTTAAGCCTACGACTTTACAATATCGAAGTCATGATTGTAGTACGTTGCCAGCTAACTATTAGTTATGTGTTACTTGTTGTCAAACGTTTGAAACCCACCAATCGCCGATAAATGGATGGCCGGAATGCATCAACTGTTCAAACTGCCGATCAATTGTACTTACTTGTAATGACGCAAAATATCCAACATGCAGCGCAAGAGGGAAGCGAGATTCATACCGGAAGTAGACGCATTAAACCGGATGTAGTGCGGCGCAAAAAAAAACATCTCGCTTTTTTTTTTTTGCTTGTTACTTCGAAGTAGCACCGTGGCGCGTGTCTTTAAGTGTGTGTTTATCTCACAATCTTCCCGTTATAGTGGCACCTAAACATGGACAGATGATCTCTGCGTAGTTGGTAAGGGGATTAATTGGACGAGCTGTTTGAAACCGTGTTGAAAAGGCACCGACGCTAACGTTAGCTCCGTCTGCTACAGTCAAAGCTGTACGGCTGCTATTGTTTTTAGCATAACACGCCATCACTCTTGCACACTAATCGCCAGACCTTAATTTGAAATCATGTGGGGGGGGTTTTTGTTGTAGTTTTTTTTACAATTGCCTTTAAGGCTATTGTTGCGTGGGGCGCTGTACCTGCTTTTGTCGCGACGAGTCATGCAAACATATAGTAATAACTGGAGAATGACATGTCGGTTCAAAATGCGTTTGGATGCTTGAAGAGCGTTGGAATTATTGGTGAAATGTGGACCGTGAGACTTAGAATGGCTTGTAGGGGTCAATAAATTTTCAAGGAGGGACAATAAATAATAAAATAATGTCCGACTGAATTAGGTAACTTTCAGTCAAGAAGCGTGGAAGCTGGAAAATAATCACAGTCATATTTTGAATATTGAATGACTTGAATCACTCGAGAAATGTCGAATTAGCTAAATGTCGAAAAGAATCGTAAGTGTCCCTAATATTGTGAAGCCCACACACTTTTCCCTCCCATTGTGCAGATATATGGACGTGGTCCCGCTTTGCACATAATCCAATCCGTCGTCTTCGCTGTGAAAGTGACCCGGCAATCAAACGTTGCGCATCCTGCCAATCGTCCCGAGGGTGCTGGTATGGCCAACAGCACCGCGACGGCAGTAAAGGTTATGGGAGCACCCGGTCCTGCGGGCAGAAGCAGCCCCGAAGGATCTCAGGTGGGTCGATGCAAGCACGGGCACAGCCCTCCGCATCGAACGACGAAAGTTGACGGAATTGGACAGAAGTGAAAAAATAAACTATAGTTAGTGACTCACCATTGAGCCTCGCATGCATGATCAACATAAAAACTGCATAAGCAGGAAGTAACATTTGCAGGCACTACGCATATGCTGATTATTTTTGTTGTGGTGCTAAGAAAGATGACAATTGTCATTAAAAAAAGTCTGCTTGGTTGTTTTATTCCTAATCAACATATTAATTGTCCCTCAAATAACATTGACGCTTGCATTCCCTCATGCCGCTTTTATACGACTGAAGGGGATTAAAAAAAAAAAAAGCATTGTCTTCATAATTTTTGTAATGATCAATTTCAGGTGCTGAGCAAGAAGAAGCTTCAAGACCTGGTGAGAGAAATCGATCCCAATGAGCAACTGGACGAGGACGTCGAGGAGGTCCGTCCCTGTCTTGTCTTGACGCTTCCCCACGTTGTGCCCCCCCCCCCCCCCCCCATCAAGCGCCATATAAAGTGTAATTCGGAAACTCGTCTCCGCAGATGCTGCTGCAGATCGCCGACGACTTCATCGAGAGCGTGGTGACGGCCGCTTGTCAGCTGGCGCGCCATCGCAAATCCAACAGCTTGGAGGTCAAAGACGTCCAGTTGCACCTCGGTGAGCTTTTCTTCAACAAATACTTTTGTATTTTACATAATGTTATTTTAGAATAATACAAGTACTTATTTTTTTAATCAGCATTTGGTTTAATTGTAAATTGCATTTGTTTTTTTATTTTTGTCAGAGCGTCAATGGAACATGTGGATCCCGGGTTATGGGTCGGATGAGATCCGGCCCTTTAAGAAGGCTTGCACCACAGAGGCTCACAAACAGGTAACCCACATAAGTCATAGTCCTTCCTGTTTATTATCCTAATTGTAGCAAAGCTCATTATTATTATTTTTATTCTAGAGGATGGCCCTGATCCGCAAGACGACCAAAAAGTAGCAAGCCTCCATCGTTCTTGTCAAGCCCGCCACCTTGTATTTCTTCTTTTTTTTGTATTTTTTTTTTGGAGAGGGTTGTCCTCAATAAGGTATCATGAGTTGGTGAAAGGACATTTGTTGACATTAATATTTCATTGTCTTGTCTTCCTAATTTTGGAGTATATTGTCATCATCATCATCATCACATACTAATGTACTAATTTGGTTTTGTTTTTCTTCCTGTTTTGTGAACACATTCAGCTGTTTATGTCAATAAATACGATCACCTGTTTGGATTGTGATAACTGCTGTTTCATTATAATTGGGGAACATTTGTGAGATATATTTAAAGAAAGTTTTCCTCTGTAATTCTGTCATCTTGGTACAGGTCAAGGTCAAAGTAGTTAGAAACAAAAGATATGTAGTGGTACTTTTTACATGGATAACCATCAAACAAGGTCAAAAATAATTTTGCAACACTCAACATCAAGTCATACCTAAACTTGAAGTGCAGGACTTTCCAGACCCTTATTTTGTCAATGTACCTTCAAAGGATCATGTATACTTGTAAAGACAAACACAGTTGCATTTTTTTATTAACTGAAGTAAAACACATTTATACCAAACCCACATGATGTTCTGTCTCAGAGGTCAAGATCATGACTATTTGTCACTGTACACTAAATGAGAATAAAATGACAAAAATAAGGCACACGTTGATTCAGTAGACTCAGAGTGCTCATGCAACGTTAAAAAAAACAAACACCTCCAACATTCACAAATCAGCACAACAACAGGCCTATTTCAAGGTCATCAAATTTCCAGCACACGAGTGTTGATTTAATTCTTTGAAGGTGCCCAACTTGGTAGTCATCTAAATGAGAAGACTCACAGCACAAGTAAAACTACTTGACTTATGTACATCACAGGACTTAATCCATGGTCCGAATGACTTTTCGGGCTATAAAGTGCCATTTAATAACTTTGGTCGTCCTTTAGTTACACAGAAGCATCTTTGCCGCCTCGCGGTATAACAATTCAAGTGTTCGGGGAGGGTGTCCTCGAGGCGAAAAGAAATGTTACAGGGACACTGGAGGCTCATTCGTCACAGCGAGCGCGACACTAATTGCCTTGATGACTTCGCGACATTGCTCCGCGACGACATCAAAAAGCGCCCCGTGGCGTTCTTCGAGTAACTGTCAACGTTGGCCGGGTGAAAACAAATTTGCTCACGCTCCTCCTCGGATGCCGAGCAATTTGTGCAGATGCGGCAGAAGCCGGGATATAGAAGCAAAAAAAAAAAAAAACCCTTCAACAGCACATTTTTTTACGTTTCTTATTGTAAACCACGATGGTTTTAGTTTCATGATTTTTTTTTCCCTGTTTGGTATGTGGTCAAATCGAATACTTTTATGCGTTTTTAGAATTCAAGTTTGTTAATTAGGTAAAAAAAAATTATTTCATTCATTTTAATTAACATTTGTGTTTAAAAATTACACACACCCCATGAAAATCTCATCCCATTCATCCTATGGGGTTGGCATTCTTCGAGCCGAGGGCTCTGAGTCACCAACGGGGACACTGGTGGTACGTGCAGGTAGGTCGTGTCGAGCCGCATTCAACGCGTGTTTTCTCTCGCCTTCTTCTAACCTGGAAATTTAAACTCAACCAGTCACTGAGCGGATTCTTGACCCCTCCGCCTTCTATCGACAGACCGAAACCTAAATACGAACCTCAACCATTCAGGGAGTTCTGCTGGGGATATTTGGTACTGCACGTATGCCACTCAGTTCTACGCAGAACACATCTTTTGATCACAACTTTTGAACGCAATGGTCTAGACCACAGGTGTCAGATCCCGATCCTCGTGGGCCACTATCCTGCGTGTTTATAAGATTTCCCTTCTCCAACACACCGGATTCAAATGATCAGGATCGTTATTGGGCTCCTGCAGAGCTAGCTGATGAGCTGATCAGTTGAATCCTCGGAGGAGGGAAACACATAAACCATACAGGATAGTGGCCATGGAGGATCAAAGTTTGACACCCGTGGTCGGGACACTGGAAACCAACTTTGACTACCCCATTTCAGGGCCCCTGAAGATGCTTCAGTGGCTCCATTAGCTCTCTGTTCACCCGAAAGGACATCAAAATGGCCGACTCAACTACCGCGCAGAGTCCAACATTTCGAACCACTTACATTGAGGCCGATCCCAATCTGCGGGCTGCAATCACGTTCATGTTGCCCACTAATTACAACAACTTCGTCCAGAGAAATGCTGAGTTGCACCTTTCATGTTTATTTTCATACGTTTCTGTGTCAGTCCATCAAAATATTGTTTGAAGTGTAAATGGTCCATGGTGCAAACAAAGTTGGGGACCGTGGCTTTAACCACTCTAGTCACAGCATTTCTTTTTGTTCTTTCGGGCCAGGCTGCTCCTGTGTCCCTGCAGAGCGAGCGGCGCAGCGCACTTGACTCCATCCCAGCCCTCGTGCAGATCCACCTCCCCGCTCGCCAGTCCCTTGTAAATCCGGCGGGCCAGCAGCTCGAAGGTCTCCTTGACGTTGTGGCCCGTTTTGGCCGAGGCCTCCACGTAGGGAATGCCCATGACGGCGGCCAGTTTCTCAGCCTCGTCGCGGCTCACCGCCCGCTTGGCTTGGCCGTCACAATCGCTCTTGTGGCCCGCCAGGACGAACAAGACCCGATGGGGCAGCACATGCTCGCACACCTCGGCGTGCCAGTCCCGGATGTGCTCGAAGGACGCGCGGTTGGTCAGGTCAAAGACCAGAAGGCCTCCCACGGAGTTGCGGTAGTAGGAGCGCGTCACCGACCTGAAAGAGTCCCGACGTCAGGCATGTTGCGAATGTTCTGACTCAAAAAACAATCAGGGTTGGAGGTGTGTTCTCCAAGTGGCCATTTCACAGTGGAGAGCTACTTTTCCACGTCGAGACGCTAGCGTGCGACGACGAGCACGGCACATTAAATGGGAATTAAAGTATAGCAATTGATTCGTCATGATTGAAGTCGGCCATAACCACTCCCACAACGGCGCAGACCTTCCTCTCGCCGTGTTGCCGGCTTGGACACAACTACAAATAACCTGGCGGCATGCTGTCACACCGTACAGGTTCATGAAAAAAAAAATCACCTAATATTTTAGTCATTGTTCTTTAAATGTGTTGATTTTTTTTAAACAAAGAATAGATATGAGGAAAGTGTTAAGAATTGCGTTAATAATAATAATGATGATGTGGCCATTTAGCCACTCGTGAACGATAAAATGTGGAGGGGCTGCATCTTGCATTGCAAATCAAATCCTCAACAATCTCCACATAAAACAAAAGAAGAAGAACAACAATGATTGACAGGCATTTTAAGCTAGGGAAATTCTTCTCCGATTCCAACGTACGACATCAAACAATCAAGTGTGAAAAGGTAAGGAGAACAGAACGTGAGCGGGCCTTCTTGTCACGACATATTCGAACGTGCGTCTGGATCGTCACAATAACCGACGACTCCTGGCCTTGGAATGTACCGCACTTCAAAGTCACTTCTTTCGGGCTCACCTGAAGCGCTCCTGGCCGGCAGTGTCCCAGAACTGCAACTTGATCCGGACGCCGGGCTCCACCTCCATAAAGTGAACGTAGAAGTCCACCCCCACCGTCTCATCGATGGCCTCGAGAAACTGGTCCTCCGTGAAGCGTTTGAGCAGCGACGACTTGCCCACCGTCGAGTCGCCCAACATGATGATGCGGAACTGGTACTGCCACAGGCTCGGGTCCATGTTCGCAAGACGGGCGAGGTGGGGAAATCAAAGCCTATTGAAGCACCATATTTCAGGACAACTTGTGGCTTGCATTTCCTTTTCCAGCCGACAAGTACGCGTTTACTTCCATGAAGGGTTTGGCCAAGTTGCTTACATTTGCTTGTTCACACACGAGAACGGCGCTGAAGGCGTGGCGTGACGTCACTGTTGGGCGTGGCGCACACGTGGGAGGTTTGCGTTCAGTCGCAGGCCACTTTCATTCGGTACACTTGCACAGGCGCTCTCCTAGCAAGGTTCGCGATGTTTTTGTGGTATGCACAATTACAAAACACAAAAACACAACGACAGCCCTGACAATTTTTTTTTTTGAAAGAGCATTTTAAGATCCCGCAACCATGGTGTGGGAAAACTGATGAGAAAATGGATGAAAAGGAGAAGCTAGTGAGTAAACATTGATGACTTATTTTTATTTTTTTTTTATCTTGACAGGGTCATCCGCTTGTGGGGAACAAAACAGCCCCAAAAGAGGAAGTTGGCAATTCTAAGTCCTTCTGGGAAAGCCTGTTACAAAAAGATTGCTGTACAGTATATCAAAGTACCATCTTAAAAAAATATATATATCAAAATGGCCCATCCCTTTTTGTTTTTGTTCCAATGTTAGTATTGTTTGAGTGATACATACAGTTTTATGACAGGGTTCCCTTTTTCTTCAGTTGGAACTGGGGCCTTAATGTGGAAGGAGCTGCAAACCCAAGTCCAATGAAGTTGGGACGTTGTGTTAAACAAAATAGAAAATAATTTGGTAATCGTATTCAACCTACAGATACACATTTAATTACAGAGACAAGATATTTAATGTTCAAACTGAAAACTTTATTTTTAGCAAATAATCATTCACTTTGAATTATATCGCTGGAACATGTTCCAAAAAGGCTGGGACAGTGTCATGTTTACGTCACCTTTTCTTTTAACAACATTTAATCTTTGGCAACTGAGAATGGGTTGGAGCTTTGTGGGTGGAATTCTTTGCCGCGCATGCTTGATATACAGCTTCAGCTGTTCAACAGTCTGGGGTCTCTCTGTCGTCGTATGTTATACTTCATAATGTGGCACACATTTTCAATGGGAGACAGGTCTGGACTGCAGGCAAGCCATTCGAATACACGCTATTGTAACACGTGCAGAATGGGGTTTGGCGTTGTCTTGTTGAAATAAGCAGGGGCGTCCATGAAAAACGACTTAGGTTGGATGGAAGCATATGTTTTTCCAAAACCCGCATGTATGTACCTTTCAGTTACCCATGCCATTTTTGCACTAACACAAGTGGTCCTCAGGATATTTCATTTGTCTGTGTTTAGCCTAAACTATAAATGTCAGTTAGTACAGTGGTGCCTTGAGAAACAAGTTTACTTTGACCATATTTGTAACTCAAATCATCTCTCCCCATTCAACAAAATGGAAATGCTACCTGACCCCAAAAACAAAAAGAAATGTTCTGTGTATTTTACAGAGGGAAAAAAAATACTCAATATTGTACTTGGATTGATAAAATTATCTTTGTCGCACAGCATCACCGCTGCTCTTCAGTATAAGACAGACAGATATAATGTTCACTGAGAAGTCTCAACTCCTCTTTACTCATCAGTACGGCATTAGTAGTCATTCTTCACAGAGGAAGAAGAAAGTTCACATCTCCAAAAGCATTGCTTATCGGAGGGGAAGGGGGGGGCAACTGTCATAATTGTCAGAGAGGAGACCATGTTAAACACATTATATTGGTGCATAATTTGAAAATTTACATACCCGCATAGTGGACAAAAGTGAAAACCTGGAGTCAAAATTGAAATCTTCAAGGATTGTGTTCCTTTGTATGAAGCTAAATGCAGTCCCCAAAATGTCATTTTCAACTTGACCTTTTGTTGCGAGCGACAAAAGTACGTCTGGCAGAGATGACAACGAAATTTGCTTTATTCATTCAACACTGTGTTGAATGACTGACATGGCAAAAGGTCATGCATGAAACCTTACGCTGAGGCAGTTTCTTTATTTCATCAAGGCAGAGGTGATCAAACTGTCCCACAAGTCGTTTTTGTGTGTTCATTCACTACTATTACACAATGTTTGTATATACAGTACACTCAATGTCAGTGTTTGATTTGTACATAAAACTGCATTACAGAAACAGACTGGAGTCGTTTTGTAAGACAACCAACGACCTTGTAGAACTTTTTGTCAATGCAAACTCATTTATGTAAAACCATTTTAAAGCCCACTCTTCTATCCCTGACATAAAACGCTATGCTGCTGCTCATAATAACCACATCTTTTACTAACAAAAACTTTTATTGAAGACGTCCCTCGAAGCTTTACACATTTCACCGTAGAGTATAAATAATCAAAAGTATATTGTACCCAATAGCTTGAAACCGCGTTTTGAGTGGCACTTTTGTCTAATAGTCAGCGCTGCACTGCCTCCGGCCTCACGACAAGGACGGGAACTTGAGCTCGGCGATGTCTGCGTCGGGAGAGCTGCCTCCGCTGCGGTCGCTGTATGTGTCCCTGCAAAGTACGGGGACCGGCGTTATGGTGGCGAGGCCAATGAAGGAGATCAGCGGGATTTTGTGGTGGTTACCGTGGAGACAGCCGGCAACCCTTAGCCAGGTAGCTCTGGAGTTTTCCGGCGGAAGCCAGAAGGAGGCCGAAGTAGGGTGGGGACGGTTTGATGGGCCTGGAGGTAAACTCGGGGTGATACTGCACTCCGATGAAGTAACAATGGTCTAAAAAGAAAGCAGAGCGGCACCGTTGTCATCCATTAAGCATCTGAATGCAAACAGCAATGCATGATGATGATGATGATACTCGGGCATTAATTCTTTATCCTCTGCAAAAAACGACTAATATTAATGCTGTACTGAGAAGCAAAGAAAGGAGTCGATTCTACAGTATAGCACTGCACGTCCGTTTTGTACTGCCCCCGAGTGGCTGAGGTAAGCACACCAGCATGAGAAGCAAAATTAAAGTGAGTGACAAAAACGCTTTGATTATATTTTTACATTTATTTCATTCATGTCATCTTATGTGTTCATCAAGTATAATCTAGACTGCCATTGTTCTCATTAAAAAAACATTGCAAAAACTTTTGTTTTTAAGAAAATCTATCTCTCTCTAAATTAATTGGATTTTCCATCTCGCAGATTCATAATTGCCAGTTTTTGTTTAGTTTTTTTTTTTTTTGCTCTCTGTTTTTCACGTTGGTTACACTAGTAGTATTGGAGGCTTGAATATGAAACCAAGCAAGCGTTCCAGTACATTTTCTACACAGTGGAGAAGTTGGTGGGCGGGAAAAAAAAAAAAAAAAAAACCTCTGGAGGTCAAAATTATTACTAACACACAAATTACAAATATGCTCTAAATACAAAATAAAAATCTATGTGGCAGACTAATAAAACAAGCGCCAATGTATTCCTGTAGGATACAATACTTACAGGATACAATAAAAATAAAGAAAGAAAGACCAATAAAGGACAAAGCAAAAGCACCACAAAAGGGGAAAACAAATCTTTGAAAAAGCAAAGACATTCATTTTGGACAGTGACAGCAATAAGAGCAGAATGAATAGCAGCCACCCTGTGCCCAACATTAGTGTTGGAGGTGGAGGCGTTAGTGAATCTTTTAACAAGCCTCAGCCTGAGCCAAAGACAAAGCCATTAAAGTGTTGCGGCGCAAGCGTTTAACACAGTGAAAAAGTGCTTTTCTGCGCCGATGGCCTTGAGGGAAAGTCGGCACCCTCTCAGCTTCATCTGATAACAAATGTGACCCGACAACTTCGGCAACCCATCGCAAAGAGGCCGGACAGTAGTTTGAGAGTGGGGTGAAAATTGCAAGCGCAGTACATGAAAGAACACAAGTTAGTGGCCATCAATCGGCACGGCTTAATCGAACAACACTCAAATTTGACACAAGGAAGAGCACCCCAACTACTGTAAGCTACGATGATATTCATCGGGTTTTGTTTTCGTGAGGGATTAACTTTTGCATGTTCGCGTTTTCGGTGCTCTATTCGCACATGTTGCTACCGCTTGTGTTGGAATGCAAGTCGTTTGAAAGTTTCAAGAGTTGTCAGGACATCCATCCATGCTAGTTTAACTTGACAAAAAAAGTCGTGTAAAACCAACATGCTCTGTCTCCAATTCATATCTTTGTTATTGTGAGTATTAAAGGAGCAAAAAGAAGTTGTTTTATTCATTATAAGTATTTTTTTTTAAATGAATCGATTCTCCGAATTTTGCCAATCAAGCCAAATATCTCAACGACGGCCACTTTTGTCTTGTCTGGAGGAAATCAAAGCCTGGATGGCACTAAACGTACCCAATCGAAAGCCAACAATCTCAAACTTGTGTTATAAATTGGACCAGCAAATTGGTGCTCTTGTCAAATCCAGCCCCCCCACCCACATTTTAGGCAGCTGGCTAAGGTAAAGATTTTCCTTTCACAAAAGCACTTAAAAATAGTAATCCATGCCAGGCCTCGACTGGACACTGTAAAGCACATTATTTCGGAGTTTGCCAGTCCTTCCTTAAATGTTTCCAGTTGGTCCAAAATACTGCTGCTCCACCTAACTGGAGCTCGTAGGAGGGAGCACATAACCCCAATTCTGGCACCCCTCTCGCATTTTAGACTTTATTTGAAAGATCCGTTTGTTTTTAAATCTTTGATTGGTCTCGCCTTAGGTCAGGGCCAGATGCTCGGGAGAAATAAAATGAGCCTGGCACTTGGATGCAACTGTGGTTGTTTTTAATGAGACCAATAAATAAGGTTGAGTTCAGTTGAATCGGTCAGGCGGGGCCCTATTAGATATCACAGAACTATCTTCAGCCACGGCCAACTCAATTATGTCACAACCCGAGTCATATAGATTGCATGCACCGCAAATGGGGCATTGCAACAGTTGTCGCTCAATCCTGATTGATTTATTGAATCGCTTAAGAAGTGTGTGCTTCAGTGATGCGATTGTGATGAACTCACCCTCCAACTGAATGATCTCCATCCGCTCCCCCTCCACGTCCTGGCCGACAAACTGAAGCCCTTTCTCTTCGAAGTGGCGCTTGAGCTCAGGGTTCACCTGCAGTGAAACGAGCGAGTCAAACGAGTTTGCCGATCGATAGCGCCAGATTACATCCGAGCTCAGAGATTAAAACCGGGCTTGATTAAAGAAGGCCTTCCCCCCCCCACATCATCCGAGGGCCCGCGGCTCACCTCAAATCGGTGTCTGTGCCGCTCGTCAACGTGGTCCACGTCTCCGTAGAGTTTTCCTGCAAGGGTGACGAGGCCAATTCATTACAAGTGGCTTGAACGAAAGTGTAAAGAGGGCAGTGGTCCCGAGGGTGCACATACTCAGCACACTGTTTTTGGTTTTGAACATGGTTCGCCTCAGGCCGAGCCGCATCGTGCCTCCCATCTGGCCCGGGTTATGCTCTGGCATGTCGATCACCTGCAGAGTACCAACTATTGTGTTTAGAACTTTGCGCCGTACAAAATAATATATATATATATATCTATATATATATATAGATATAGATATAGATATATATATATATATATATATATATATATATATATATATATATATATAAGCACAGGTCATTGTTTTCCTTGGGAAACTCCCAATAGGATAAAACTTTGCGGTCATGTCCCACCATCATTAGAGGGCCTCGGCCAATATTCAAAATTATTTAGGTCAACTATTATGTAACTTTTGTGGAATACATGTTAATTGAATCATTTGAGTGTTGTTTTTTTTTTTTAAATTACAACAGGGTTTTTTCAAATTGCATGGCGGCCTACGGCTAATTTTTTCTCATCAACTGTCCCCGTTGCCTCAGGCCCACTGCGACTCACAATCGTCAATTATTCATATCCGTACACATCATATCCGCATACTTTTCTCAGTGGTTGGTGTGAACATGATTGCACACAGGAGGACAACCTACCACAGGGTACTTGGAGTCCGGGTTGAACTCTGTGGAGTTGGCGTCTGAGAAAACAAAGCGAAAGCGGCTCAAATTTTCTTCCCAAACGCGACGGCCAAATGAAGACGGGATCAAATGCCGGCGTGTTCGCAATCTCTCACCTTCCCAGCCGAGAACGTTGCGGGCGAACTCGCAAACAGCCAGCTGCATGCCTAGACACACACCTGCACGGATGCGAGACAAGACAGCATTTTTGCTGAATGAGTATAATCGAATGCCAAGAACGGTTGAATGCCATTGTTGCAACTTGAGAGGCTGTATTAAAAAGTCGGCCCACACAAAGTGAAACAAGCATTCAATTAATAAAGTTTAATTGTTGCCCATTGTAGGGCGGCCAACACGCCAATGGAGCACTTGTGTTGGATTTTATCGACGAGTGTTGCTATTATGCAGAGTGCTTGCTTGCTTGCTTACCTAGGAAGGGTTTATTCTGTTTTCTTGCCCAGTTTATTGCCAACATCTTGCCTTCTGTCCCTCTCACACCAAAACCACCAGGCACCAACACACCGCTGTGGTGAAACATTTAGTCAGGAAAATAGGTCAGTTAACACAGCATGAACAAAACCCTGAAAATAGCAACGTGATCAGTGGCCGCCAACCTCATACAGAGTGCTAAAAATCATGGAATGTATACGTCAAACTCTTCCAAAAACCTGCCACAGCAAGATAGTTTGTTTTGTTTTTTTTTTACCGCAACTTGAAGGTGATTTTTTTTTTTTAAGGTGATATACAGTTCTCAGAAGAAGCCATTTTTCGGACAAAAAAAAAAAAAGCACATTGCTACTATGTTACGCTCGAATTGGCAAGATAAAACTTTAAAAGGGTTCATCAAGTAGTTGGTAAAAGTCAGTGTGAGTGATTGTACAGGACACAAAAAGTCCTCTGGAATGCTTAGCCACTTGTCAAGAGCGAAATTATACAACCACATACAAGCCCCCCGCTTATTTATGAGCATGCGCTTCCATCCCGCGGTAAAAAGGGAACAGTTAGTTTTGTTGGACACACCGATTGTCCTCCGATAACCCAACATGAAGTAAATTGATTGCTCGGTGAAAGTGTCAATACTGTGCGCTAAAATTATTTCAGCAAAGTACGTCAGAGAAAAGTTGATCTTCTAAACCAGCATGGTGGTGGCTCTCTGCTGCCCTCATGTGGCAACAAGAAACACGGCCGATTAAATACACTCACTCGGAACTGCAGAGTTTTTGCCAGGCCTCGTGATATTTCACCGGCTCCTCCTGCAAAGTGGCCTGCTCCAGGTCGGCCGAGTCTATGTACTGGAACGGCGACGGGCGTCACATTTAAACACGTCGTAAGTCCAACATGACGAGAGGCCGCCGCGGCGAGACGTCACCATACCTTGACTTCCAGCTTGTGACTGATGGCGAGCGCCGAGTGCTCCAGGGCCTTGATGACGGACGTGTACGAATCTGACAGCTTTGTGTATTTCCCCACCAGCGCGATGGAAACGTGCTGCAGCAGACGGTCGGATCTGGAATGTGAATGAGGACAGAGAAGAATAAACGTCAGCATGGATTGAAGTGGAAAGTCGCAACATTTTGTGGCAGCTGCTCGACTGAGCTCATTCAATCATTTTCTACTCGACATACGTTGGCTTTTTCCTCGAATCAAATATGCTTAACACAGTCGAGCGAGACGGCTTTTATAATGCATACACTGCAGGAGAGACTATTTAAGATGCGGAATGGGGCCGGCGGTTATTGCATAAGTGCGCCTTGTGTCGGTTCTAATAAATGACCGCCCTTAAATGAGCACTTCATCTCGAACATTTTGCCTTTTCCTTCAGCAACAAGCTACACGGAGAGCATTTGAAAGGGAAGAGAGAGCAATCACATAAGTGCAACAAGGGATCGGGGGGCTGTCTTCTGCAATAAACGATTATAGCCGCTTCGTTTCACGTTTGAAAAGAGAAATTCTCCGTTTCCTTCAGGACTCTCACATTTCACCACGGCGTAAAAGTTATGGGGCCACAAAATTATTGTTTTATACCCCGCGCAATTCATCTTTTCCTTTCCTCTGTGTAACAGCATTTCATATTCTTTATTTCTTTTTTTCATCCGAGGCTGTGCATTCAGCCGTGCATTTTCGAGGGCAGTTGCCCTCGCTGAGGTCAGTGGCGAGCTTCGGACAAGAGGCGGGGAAACGGGGGGGAACTCGCCTCTCGGCCATCTCCTTCCATTTGGAGAGCATCTTCCTGGGCCTCATCTCCACGGGCAAGTTGAGCCTGTGGCAGAAGTAGCTGACAACGCCCTGGTCCTCCAGTAGCAGAGGCACTCGGTAGACCGAAGACACGTCATGGACACAGATCACCTGCAAGAACGAACTGTTTATTGATTGACGTGCTGCCCAACTGGAACCCAAAGATCCCCCTTTTATCACCTGCGTGGGCTCCACGTGACAAAACATGGATATCTTCTCCTTCACCGCCGTTTCCAAGGGCGTTGCACAGCGGCACATGATCTGAAGCACAGATTGGACTTTTCTTTTTGCACGTGTATCCAGTTTTAACAGCATGGATTTGTCTCGGTGCTCCTATTTTTGCCTCACCAGGTCGGGAGACAAGCCGAGGCCTCTGAGCTCCCGCACGCTGTTTTGTGTCGGCTTGGTTTTCTGCTCTCCTGTCGTGTTTGGCTGGAGAGAAAAACAAAGGCCTTTAAAGGTGGGAGGCGCTCATCAAATTAAATACTTTTTGCACTACAAATATCAACTCATGCTTTTTTTTTCCACACGCAATGCTGTATTAAAACAATTTTGTTTTGTAAAACATGAGTTTATTCCTGTTTGGCACCCCCCCCCCCCCCCCCCCTCCCCCCCCCCACC
>CAAKHF010011268.1:0-13769 GCA_901007745.1 Hippocampus kuda
TTTGATTTCAGTATCAATCCAATGTATAATGGGCGGCCCGGTAGTCCAGTGGTTAGCACGTCGACTTCACAGTGCAGAGGTACCGGGTTCAATTCCAGCTCCGGCCTCCCTGTGTGGAGTTTGCATGTTCTCCCCGGGCCTGCGTGGGTTTTCTCCGGGTGCTCCGGTTTCCTCCCGCATTCCAAAAACATGCATGGCAGGCGGATTGAACACTCTAAATTGTTCCTAGGTGTGAGTGTGAGCGTGCATGGTTGTTTGTCTCTGTGTGCCCTGCGATTGGCTGGCAACCAATTCAGGGTGTCCCCCGCCCACTGCCCGGAGACAGCTGGGATAGGCTCCAGCACCCCCCGCGACCCTAGTGAGGATAAAGCGGTTCGGAAGATGAATGAATGAATGAATATGTATAATACAATGAGTGTAATACTATTTACACAATTACTTTCATCGATAAGTTGGTCACATAAATACTATGTAACTCAAAGTGCCATGGCTAATGTCAAGCCTTAGGAGACCGAAACCTGGAACACAGAAAAAAATACCCTAAAAAAACCCCTAAAATCTTTATATAAATGTTATTTTTAATGAAAAATAATTTTAATAATTTGAAAACTACATTGAATATCACATTGAAAATGTCAACAGAAAATAATACTAAGGCTTTCTTTTAATAACTTAATATTATGTATGAATCTAAATGGAGTAAAAAATAGCAAATAAAATTGTGCAATGACGAAGTCTTCATTCACACTGTAGGACGTGATGCCAGATTCAGATTTTTTTGGATCAGCGTTCAAACTGCAGACACATTGGGCATTCATATATGCATGCATATCGAATTGAAATCCACATCAGGCCCAGGTTTATTGTGAAAAAAAAATTACATTTGTACTGCATACACTGCATGAATAAAATCTGATAAATGTCACATATGGGAATTGAGCTACAATGTGAACAAAGCGTATTAAGCTGTACATAAGTTATTTTGGTGCCATGCATAGAAAACGAGAGTTGGGAAAGAAGAAAGGCTGCATTGAGTTGCTCAAATACATAGTATGGAACAAATATATCACATTTGCAGTTGATAAAATTAGTATTGGAAATGAAGGAAAGTATGAGCTATCATGCCATGCCAGAGTAACATCAAGAGAGCCCTTAAAAATGTGTCTGGAAGTGGACCAATATCCTTAAAAATCACAACATACAAAAATGTATTACTTTCCATACAAATAATATATATTTGGCCGATTTTCAGTGCCTTGATTTTCAGTGCATCCGTAGACACTTGGTTAACCTTCTTTCTTTCCTCAGGGGGTTGATAACAGTTGCGATGTATATCGGGCAACCTACACAGCTTTCAGGTGTTCAAGAATCTCAGGCACTTTGGGAGCCCATGAGAAGATGCAGGTAATCACGATATAAGTCATTAAATCACTTGCATTTTACGACACCTCAACATTTGTTAAGATTGGAGTTTCTGTTGCCATTGTCACGGTTACATATTGTATGCAAAGAATTGGAAACAATAGGACACAAGGCATAATTTCAAACGCAGTTGTAGGGAACGCTTGAGTCCGGCTCTGTTGATATTGTTTTATTTTTACCGCAGTTTCTTTCAAGTACATTTTTGATGTAAAATGTATGCAGAGAGGCAAAATGCTTTCAATCCATAAACAAATGCTGTAAAAAAACAAATACTGTAATCCTTCATTTTAATCTGAAAAGGATAATGCAAAGTTTGTTTTCCATTATTTCGTGATTGAGATTTCTCATTAAGTGTGTTATAGCTGAAAATTAAGGAAGTTAGTTACACTTTGTGCTAGGTTTTTGATTCTCAAGTATGCCTAGTCAATTGATAGCCTCATAGCGTAATTGTCCAGGTTATTTTTAATTTGTTTCACATTATTAATAGACAATACCAATGTAGTAGAAAAGTAAAATATTAATAAAATCTTTTTTCCTTGTTCTCTGAAAAGGTTCAAGGCTGACTTTGGCAACTATGCAATTTGGTGGATGATAAGGATTTATTCTGTTCTCTTGCAGGTGCCTATTGCATTCCTGCCAAGGGACAGAGGCGACTATGCTCAGTTTTGGGATTTGGAGTGCCATCCCTTGTCTGAGCCCTTGCAGAAATCTAGAATCCGCTTTCAACTATGTGGCACGGTGATTGTTTGTCAATTTGTAGTCTTGTTTATACTATACTATGGCTCTGGGGTTCTCAATTGGTCGCATTCCGTGACCCACACTTTACAAAGAGAAAATCAATACCAGTTAATCTCAACTCAATCAGTGAACACTAAAAATTGTTATGATTATACAGTATTCACAGTAGTTAGTAAAATATTAGTTTGGCTATCGTTATGAACATGAATCTCCATTTTGAGTGTTAAACCATGTTAAATAGGAAAGTGGTGGTTCTACTCTACTGACAGAAGTTTAGCAGGTGATGAAATGTGTAGCAGTAGGGTGCCAAACCTTTCAGTTATACATCCATCAGTTTCACATGTTTAGACATTTTCAGCAATAAAAGTAAACATTTTTTGATGCAGGAATTATGATAACTTCATTATTTTTCATTTAATAAATTCAAAAACTGTTTTAAAAAATAATAGAGCATTGAAAGAACGAAGTCATATTGTTTCCAGCCAATGCTATGTAACATTTCTACCGAGTGATATTCCACTTTTGATGTGAAAGAGCACCGGATGGACTTTTAATGGCACAGAATACACTTTGGGGAACATGATGCTTGTTTGCTCGCGCCCCCACAAATGGATTGACAATGCCTGGAATTAATACAGAATGTCCTCCGATCTTACTCACATGAAGAATAGAGTGCTGCTTTGATCTGGTGTCTCACCGGCTTCATAACGAGCGTAGCTCCGCTCACATTTGGGACATAATGAGCCACAAGCCACGGCCTGTCGCTGCACCACGTATAGCGGTGGGAGAGGGACCACAAATCCTCCCTCCTGCAGTAAAGCTCATCTCTCACCTCTTGCTCATTAAAAATACTCAGCATGGCGTTCGTTTTTAATGTATCCTATGTGGGGTGTCTGTAAATTACTCCGTCACCCTGAAATGTTCACTGCACACGTGCGCGTTGCTGCACACTGGGGCTCCAGAAATCTTAAGTACACTTTTTGTAAAACTTGTTGATGAACATGCCAGTGTGCACCTTCTTTGCTGTTCCTGATAGACATTAAAACCCCTTGCACATTTTTGCTCTGCATTATGGAACTGCTTTCCTTTGTGTTCTCATCATTGTGTGTACAAAAATCAGCCGTTAGAACCACAACACTGCCAATTGATGTCTAAATATATCTATGGGTGTATAGTGACATTGGCAAAAGGTGTGAAAGAATTCGTTAGATTTTACCTGGTAATTAAATGGTAGCAGTATCTCTCTACCTATTTTAAACGTCTGCAATATTGCCATTAGAAGGAATTAATCCTACGTATACTGTATCTCTGTCTGTAGGGGATCAACTCTGGACTAATAGAAGGACCTCAGGAAGGAGATCGCTCCTTGGTAAAAACGGAGGCCACAGTTAAGACAAGGAAGAAAACTGAAATGGCCAAGGCTAAAGCCAGGTACCTGTAGGAGCTACTTTGATCATCCAGTTCAGATTAATGTCAAAAGACGCACCATATCCATCCATTATCCGAACCGCTTATCCTCACGAAGGTCGCAGACGTGCTGGAGCCTACCCCAGCTGTCTTTGGGCAGTGAGCGGGGTACACCCTAAACTGGTTGCCAGCCAATCGCAGGACCTAGAGTATGCCAACCATTTTTCCAAGCGGCCAAAACTGAATTCACAGTTGCTCACGGCTGAGGTAACAACTAATCACGATTCAGCTTGCGGATGTCATGTATGACCAAACTCAGAAAACGGGTGAGCTGTGATTGGTTGTTACCTGAGCCCTGAGCCACTGTCATGTCATTTGACAGCAAGTGGCAAGATGGCCACCCCCTTAGATGGATAAAAACAGGTGGATTTTGCTGCATAATTCATAATCACAATCACTGTGTTGAGATGGTCAATGCAAATAAACATTTATGGTGCACTGTTAAAAGAGCAACTTTATTTTTCTGTACATTGCGTACATAGTGTAATGTGCAGTTTTACTTACCGGTATTTCAAATCAGTAAAAAAAATAAATCAATAGTTGTCAATAATGAACGAAATGAAATACTTCAATTGTGAAACATTTTTCTGCCTTATCATTATGTTTTTAAAAAAAAGTTTATTTAATCTTTATATAGACCACTGCATTTTTCAGTTTTTGACACCTTATTACCTAAATTAACTTTTTTTTTTTAACATATTGTTTAAGAGTAGCGTAGTCAAAACATTGATGTCTAAAGAATAACTCCAATTAATGATCACAGTATTAATCAAATAATAATCGTGATTATAATTTTGGCCATAATTTGTGCAGCCCTAAAATACTATAAAGTGGCAGTATTCACTCAGATTTTTACATGTTGGTGCTCTCAGGTGGAATTCCCCCACCTCCGAAATGACATGAGTATAAAAAAGAAAAAAATATATCTTGAGTTTGCAATTTCCACTTTGTTCAAATTGGTACAATACCGTATACTCTACCTCTGTCTAATCTATGATTATTGATTCAGGTATTTGTAAGGTTCTTCCAACCGAACTGTGTCTACTTAACTTTCAGCCAGGATGAAGCAGTATGGAGGGGTGTTTATACACCACAGGATTGTTACGCTTTCCCTGATACGCGTATCGGTGAGTTCAGCACTCTGAAGGTCAACATTCGCAACAACTCAGCCAACACACATGAGGTGAGGACTGCCCCAAACTAACGACAGCCTGCTGCCATATTTAGCTTTTTGTTTTAAAGCAGAAAGTTTATCACTGTACAGTTGTTGGAATTTGATGCTCACAAAAATAACATGACTAACCTGTTTCTGCAGGTTGCTTTTATGAATGCAGTAAATGTACTAAACAGTTACAATGGTTGTGTTTTGCACGGATTTGACTTTTGATGTGTGGCTTTTCAAATTGACTTGCAGCTGAGGTTTGTAAACCCTAGGGAGCCCTTCCACATCAAGCATTCCAAATATTCCCTGAGGTGAGTCAACTGGTCATAATCACTGACTGAATAGCATTTTCCTTCTGAGGTTAACTTTCGTATTTCGTTCAAAAGATGGTCAACACTTTGATTTGAGCTGACCTCATCAGTAAAGTGTTTTGTTGAACAACTTTTACGGCACGTACATTTCTTAGCGCTTTAAACAATTGGTGGATACCTGGTACGCTGAATTATGGCCATCTACAATGTATTTTCTGTTCTTTCAAAACTTCTGTATAAACTAGAACATACAGATGTAGATTTATTCATCTTATTAGTTCTCATGCACATTGAACCTTCTGAGGTGAAATCATGCCATTTTAATACATATGTATCTGTGTGTCAATATATGTCAATGTTAAGCTCAAGAGTTATTTGTGACAGAACCAGTGTTGGGCATGTAAAAAAAAAAAAAAGAAAAAGTTTTAAACTAAAAACTCGTTATCGTTACAAATGACTTCTTCCAAAAGTATGTTAGTAACTCAGTTACTGTCTTGTAAAGCTAATTAGTTACTCAGCAAAGAATTTTTCTATTATGTTCTATCATGTAAAAGGTGTTTATCATAGCTGAATGAAGGATAAAAACACAATATGCGTGTATTAGAACGGAATCCGTCTAACTGCCGGCATTGGGGACCAAACCCTGACATTGGCGGTACAGCGTCTCTCCATCGAACAGCCCGTACTAGGGCATCCGACGCCCCCATACTCCGAGCGTACCCCCTACAAGATACCCCGGGGCACAAGGTCAAACACCCTTGTCCAAGTCCACAAAGCACATGTAGACTCATTGGGCGAACTCCCATGCACCCTCGAGGACACTGCCAAGGCTGAAGAGCTGGTCCACCCTTTCCATGGGCATGACGAAAACCACACTGCCCCTCCTGAATCTGAGATTCGACCTCCCGATGGACCCTCCTCTCTAGCACCACTGAATAGACCTTACTATGGAAGCTGAGGAGTGAGTGAGTCAGCGAGTCCCTCCGATCCCCCTTCTTAAAAAGAGGGACCACCACCTGAGACACTGCCCCTGATGTTATATTATCCCCACCGTCTCGTGTTGTCTTGAGTTGAGGTCAGCAGTGCCCCATCTTCCCTATACGCAGTGTTAATCATGCACTGCTTGCTCCTCCTGAGATGCCGGATGAGAATTTCCTTGAAGCTGTCCGTATATAGTCTTTCATGTCCTCGCCAAAACTCTTCCCATGCTTGAGTTTTTGCCTCAGCGACCAGTGTTCTGATTGGTCAGCTGCCTCCGGCGTACCACAGGCCAAAGGGCCCAATAAGACTACTTAAGCCTTACTGCCGGTGAAATCGAAAGTATCAAAATGAAATATTAAAAATATATATTTACACATTTTGCATTTAAATGCAAAAGTAAGACACATTCATGTACTTTAATTATTCTCCAGCCGCATGTACATCTATGAAGAAGGTGGTTTGATTCATGTAGTGCAAAGTTTGTTTGGTTCTTTATTTCAACCTTGAGATAATGTTGCTTGCCTGGTTGTTGCTTACTCTTGATTTTTTTTTTTTCACCCATTAGATCCCAGCACTATCTGAAACTGCCTGTCCAGTTCAAGCCGAGCGCTGCAGGCAGACACGCAGGCGTGCTGCTCATCCATTCAGAAACAAGTGGAAGTCTGGATGTGCAGCTGACTGGTGAAGCACTGCCTTGAATTTACCAGCTACCCCCCCTCCTTTGCCACATCTTTAGAAGGGACTGTCTGGCTTTTCTTAGGACGGTCCTGTCTGTCAGCACCCTCCTGAAAGCAAAGGTGAAGACTGCCTTAGGCCATTTATGGTGCACAGCCTAGTAGCTAAGGCTCACTCATGGTCATATTCACACAAACTATGCCAAGATTTGAGGCAAAGAGAAGCTGAGAATTAACTCTGACCTCTATTTCGCTCCATCCGTCCTGGCTGTCCAGCTGAGAAAACCTGTCTCTAAAACTGTGCCTTATGTGCCAGGGGCTTTTTTGTTGTTGTTCGAGTACATTTGTTTCAGCCTATTGATTTTTCTGAGTCGGGACAAATGAAGTGTTATTTTACTTTCATCTGATATGCCAGAAATGTCATGTCACGAGGTGCATTTTTGTTGCCACAGAGGCAGCACTAGTTGAAATACATTGAGGATGTGTCTCACATGGGGATGGTCTCACAGGACTGCCTTTGTTCCCAGTATGGCATCATGCCTGCAGGGATGTTCATTTTTGGAGAAGCCACACGTGTTGTAACCCCGCAGACATTAATCAGTGTAAACCAGTCAACCCACAAGGAAACGGCACGTTCAGGATATTTTTTCCCCTAATTCCTGCAGCCACATTTCAATAATAGGTCTGTAACCGTTTGGAGTTTTCTGCTTCTTTACTTTCTATGCAAATTGACTGGAAGGGTTCACATGATGCCAAACATCCAAAAACCCCTGTGCATGTGGCCTTTGATACTGAATGTTGTTTACGAAGAAATATTTACGAGACTATTCCAAAAGGTCTGCATGTATTTAATTCATCCATATTGGTGGTTCAAGGTCAGCTCACTGTGACATTAGTTTAAGTAATGATTAAGTACTAAAAGGTTTCCTCTATTGGGGTTTGACTCAGCAGCTCTTTTGGCCTGCTTAGTATGGTTACCATGGCAAAGTGGTGTTCATTACTGTTCCACTCACAAACAAGCAGCACTCCACTCTTTGGAGTAACTAGACACAGTTTCATTGGGTTTTGTAGTTTGAAACGCATAGGTGCTTTTTGTCAACATGAGAATGTTCTGGTAAACATTTTAGATGCCTCACACCTTTGACTGTAGGGCGTAGTTGACTTTCCTGTATGATGATTTTAATTAGAAGTTTGTGCTGTTACTAACATTTTCTGGTTAGGATTATTTGTTGATTCAGTTTGCACAATCTTTAAATGCAATGTGTAACATAATGTCTTGACATATTTAAATAAAATGTTTTTTTAAACAAACCCCTTTGTGTCTTTATATTGAAGTTATGAATATCAATGAAGGTCTTTAATAGTCCATCCAGCCATGTTCTGATCTGCTTATCCTCACAAGGGTCGCAGGGCGTGCTGGAGCCTATTCCAGCTCTCTTTGGGTAGTCTGTGGGGTACACCCTAAACTGGTTGCCAGCCAATCGCAGGTCTGTAATAGAATGTATGGTTATTAACACGTCCAACTTGTAGTCTTGAGATCTGGTTGATCATTGAGGTTTGAGGATGCGATACCTCATCCGGCCTTCCTGTGTAGAGTTTCATCCAGCATGTTTTCCCCACTTCTTGCTGAAGTTTTGCTGGGTAATATGGCTTCTGCGCACACAACAAATGTTGCGTGATAAATTCATTGAAGATGGTGTCTTCATATGCACTGTGAGGCTGTGATTGACTGGTGACAAGTCCGGGTTTGTACGACGCCTCTTGTCCACTTAGCTAGAGAGGCTCCAGCTCATCCATGACCCATATGATAAGCACTGTAGAAAACTGATATAATCACAGTGACTAGTATGTGATGAAATGCTGTCAATTATATTTCAAGTATTTTATGTCCGTTGTTTCCTGAGGCACTCCAAATTGCCCCTCGGTGTGAGTGTGAGCGCGGATGGTTGTTCATCTTTTGTGTGCCCTGCGATTGGCTGGCAACCGGTTCAGGGTGTCCCCCGCCTACTGCCCGAAGACAGCTGGGATAGGCTCCAGCACCCCCGCGACCCTTGTGAGGATAAAGCGGATCGGAAAATGTATGAATGAATGAATGCTTTAAAAAATATAGTAAAGTACAGTTGGACTGAATAGATGATCTTAAATGGGTGAGTTTTAAGTCTGGATTTGAAAATGGGGAAGGAGTGAAAATAGTAAATTTCCAGGAGGAGGTTCAAAGGGTACGCGTTGGAGTGATGATTTGAAGGAGGTCAGACAGATGTACCGTCAGGCCCGTCACTACGGGCATGCCATAGAGGGCCATGCACGCCCAACAAGGTACTTGCGGACCCCATCCCATTTGAAGCATGCATTTCTAAACATAAACTTGTGTTAAGAAAAATCATTATTTGTACATTCCACCACATTGTGGTTGTGTGCGCCATGTCCAGTCTCTCATCATGAATAATATTTGTAAAATTTAGTTTAAATGACATCATGCCATCAATACCTATTTCAGTGAGTTCTTGCTTGATGATAGGGCCAAGTGATTGAGGAATCTTCCCAAATAGCTTCACTTTGCCACATGCGATACGACTGCAGAGTTGATGTATATCTAATTTTAAATGTTATCAATGATCATAATTGCAGTTGTATATACAAGTATATTTAGCAAAGTAAGTATTGTCAGTAGGGTATTTTTAATAATAATTGGGCATCATGCATTTTCAAATCAGCTTATCCTCACCACGGTCGCAGGCGTGATGGAGCCGATCCCAGCAATCTTCGGGCAGTAGGCAGGGTACCCCCTGAACTGGTTGCCAGCCAATCGCAGTGCACACATAGGTAAGGAAACATTCACACTCGCAATAACACTGAGGGACAATTTAGAGTGTTACATTAACCTGCCGTGCATGATTTTGGAATGTGGGAGGGAACCCGGAGAAAATCCACGCAAGGACGGGAAGAACAAGCAAATTTCACACAGGAGGGCCGGAGCCGCAATCGTACCTTGCACTTCTTCGCTGTGAAGCAGGCGTGCTAACCAGTCGTCCACCGTGACGCAAAGTGGTTTCGGGACAGTAGATCTATGTATACTATAAAAACTACATTGGAGAGCCAGTGAGTACAACATCCTCGTTAGTATAGTGGACAGTATCTCCGCCTGTCACGCGGAAGACCGGGGTTCGATTCCCCGACGGGGAGTATTCCTTTTTTTTTTTCCTTTCCAGGACTGTGAACTAATTTTTTCATTTTCCACTTTAAAAATTGGACAACTCTTGGCTGTGACCTGTCAGCGAGTCCAGTCCCATTTGCAGCACCGACGTAGAAATCAAAATTATAGAATATCGAGCATTGGTATTGGTATAGTACTGTACTACCGTTGAAAATGAATGGAATTGGGTCTGGACTGTTCAGCAGAACTTTTCAAAGCATGGGAAATTCTTATTTTTGTTATTTTCTGAAAAAGATGGACACTAGCACTACTTCAGGAGATTAGTTGTAGTTAGGGCCGTGTCAGAATTGATGCGCGTACAAAGGCTATAATGTTCAAATCGGAGTCACGTATCCTGTCATTGACACCAATGTAAACGAATTCTGAAATTCAATCTCACCGAAAGAAAATAGCCAGTGCAGGGCAGTGTAGTACAGTACAGTAATGTACTGTTGAAGACCCCATAGCGTGCAACACCGAAAAATGCCTGCAGGTGTCGTTCAATGTCAACTGGACAATGGCTGCCAGCTGCTTGCGACGTACAGTGAGGCAGCTGGAGCAGTATTTTGCTACACTGAGTAGGAGCCACTGTCGTGTCGCTGAACTTGACATCCAGCATCACAAGGAGGCACGGTCACCTCAAACCGTGACGACCTTAATGACAGGTAAGGAAACTTTCTGCTGCGATTTGTTTGAGTGCATTACTCTGTAAAATGTCGGAACTGTGCTGTCGTTCCGCTGCTAACTGACGTGGCTAATTGCTAGACAGCTGCGTGGTATCGGATCTGACTTTGGGCCAGTGGAAGTTGCTGTGCAGAGTTTTACCAAGCGAGCACCACCAGACGTCAGGGATGAGCTAGCAGGGCTACGTTAGCTGCAAGCATGCTACAGAGCTTTCTTGCGTCAACGCAGCGGGGCCGCGCACCAATAGGCGTCCTCGTCCTCCTACTGCCCCCAAGGGTGCCGGCTGTCCCGCTGTCTGTGACCTCCGTGATGGGTCGAGCTTTCAATGCCCTCAGGGGAGAGCTGGACAGATGTGCATGGCTGTAGTGCGGACAAGCATTAATGGTCCTGCTACCTGCGAAGCTAGATCTGACGTCTTACTTTCACTTGCGAGCTTTGACACATTTTAGGCCAGGGACTGATCAACTTTTTTTTTAAATGCACATGAGATGCAGTGCTACGTGGTGACGTAGTACTCCGGGTGCGGATCACAAACAGATGTATGCGACTGCAATCGACCAGGCAACAGTTAGTCTCCCTGACAGAAATTTGGATCGATCACATGATAACAACGCAGAGGTTTATCACTTTACATCATAAGGTCCAAATATAAATGTTATAAATGCAAAAGAAGTAATTAAATTTAAATCAATATGGAACGTGGACGTGGTGGCCAAGGCCATTCTGTCACTCTCAGGCCACCCCCACACCTTGTGGCAAATTTTGTCTGTTATTTCGCTGCCATTTTCACATGGATGCAGTATTCTAAGACCCCTTGATACTCTACCATAAATCACTGGTATATTTATTCCTTAAATATGCAGTTAATATAGTTAATCTGAATGTGAACTCTAAAAGAATCTGTTTTAAGTAAAGAACATTTTGATTCCTAATGGTCAATATAAATCTAAATATTTACTTTCAAGCCACCACAAGCAAACAGCAATGCCAAAAAGTCATTGTTTATCACATCATGTTTACCCCAATCAACCTCTTTCCTGCATCAGACCTAATTCGGGTTCGATAATTATCACCACTTTTTCCTCGATGCCGTTAAGCTTAACTTTTGGTGGAACAGTAATACTGTTTAATATATATATATATATATAAATATAAATAAATAAATAAATATATATATATATATATATATATATATATATATATATATATATATATATATATATATATATATATATATATATATATATTAAATATATATACATACACACACACACATATTTTACACCCAGCAATCCCTGGCTCATTCATATTATGTCTAAAAAGAACAATGACATGAAAAATCTCTTAATTCCTCACAATTCCAAATGTTGCGTTTTACTTTTTTTTTTTTGCTTTTATTATGAGTGTGTGTGCAAGATTGGTATAAGTGTGTAATTTATTTCCTGAAACCATAACTGTGGATGATGTGATGAAGCTAGTGCTAATACAGCTCACAGTCGAACAATCGAAAAATATTTAGTGGAGAAAAGATCATTAGGTGGTGAGGTTAGAGAGTGGACTGTGTTATTCGTGATCCAATCGTGTGTTCCTGTCCACTAGTCCGTGTGTATGCGTCACATGGCTCATTGTGCAAAAGCCTCACAAAATGTCTGTTTTTCATTCTTATTTGTTGTACATACAGTATGTGTGTGCGTTCACCCTCTACCAATTAGCAGCTTCTCACCTCCTGAGGCGGCAAGTGTGAGATTCGAAAGGGCTTGTCGACCTTTACCTGAACTCGCTCAGACACATTCGAACACACCACTCAACAGCACTGTTCCTCCACTCAAACACATATAGACCCTGATCTGAAGCCAGTTTCGGATAATGCCGCCTTGTCTGTCTCAGAGCCCATGTGACACTCAAATGGGACTGTATTGTGTTGCTGCAGAGAAGGCGCGAGACAGGCAAAGACAAGTGCCAGCCTGCGCCAAAGTGTGTGCCTTTGTCTAGCTGATGTACAGACGCACTCTGTCTCGTTAGTTTTCAGACACCTCGAGCAATTTTTAGTTAGTATTTTTTTTTTCAGTGAAAACCACTAAAAGAACATTATAACATATAAACTATATTAGTGTACATGATTATTAAGAATTAAAACGATACATTCATTTTATTCAATGATGTCACTGATGTGGTCCAGTGGTTAGCACGTCGACCTCACAGTGCAGAGGTCGTGGGTTTGATCCTGGCTCCGGCCTTCCTGAGTGGAGTTTGCATGTTCTCCCCGTGCCTGCGTGGGTTTTCTCCGGGTACTCCAGTTTTCTCCCACATTCCCAAAACATGCATGGCAGGCTGATTGAACACTCAAAATTGCCCCTAGGTGTGAGTGTGAGCGTGGATGGATGTTCGTCTCGGTGTGCCCTGCGATTGGCTGGCAACCGGTTCAGGGTGTCCCCGCCTCCTGCCCGAAGATGGCTGAGATAGGCTGCAGCACGCCCCGCAACCCTTGTGAGGATAAAGCGGATCCGAAAATGTAAGGATGGATGTCACTGATGGTGACGCGATTCAGTCACCACAGAGGTAGGCTAGGTTGATTTTCGATCAGTGTTAGTGTCATTGAGGTTGAAAATTAGGGCTCTCACTTTTGAATATTTTTAGAATCGATTATCCCATCGAATAATCTGATAAAATTTTATTTTGCATTAAAGTGCATTACGACACAATTTTCCTCCTCTTATTGTTGCTGAACCAAATATTCTTTGTTTGGAATGTTCTTATGATTTAAAAAAAAAAACCTGCTAAACAGCAATTAAGCAATATCATCCAAGAGGGACTGATGCTATACTCTCCAACCTTTTTGCAACTGTTTCAGTTGCTTGTTCAATTGTTGGTTTCCAAAGTAAAAGTAGATGTTTCTAAATGCCTTTATTTTGATCAAACATAAAACATATTCAGTCTGTTTTCATGAAGGGCTACAGAAATCGGAGTCGGACTACTTTTGAGATGCTGACACCCTGAACTGGTTGCCAGCCAATCGCAGCGCACACACAGACGAACAATCACAATCACACCTAGGGACAATATCAAGTGTTCAGCTAACCTGCCATGCATGTTTTTGGGAATGTGCAAGGAAACCAGAGTACTGCGGGGGGGGGGGG
>CAAKHF010011269.1:9310-26857 GCA_901007745.1 Hippocampus kuda
CCGCAGGCCTATGCGTGCACACACACACACACACACACACACACACACACACACACACACACACACACACACACACACACAAAATGCACAGATTGATTTCTGCTAATGTTTCATGCTGAAGTTTCAGCGTGGTCTTGACTCTGCCGCTCGAGGGTTTCTCCCATTGTGAGTCACAGATAGAGGCCAGTGTGAACAAGAAAGGTTTATGTAAGCCATGTGCTAAAATAGGAAGACACTCGTTTTGGGAAGCGGGAAGGGTATCTGTTTGGTACTTGGGGATTGTGTAATCCTTGAGGCTTGAGGTGCTGTGTTTTTGAGTGACAGTGGGTTCTGAATCAAAAGCATTTCAATGCTTTGAACAAATTGTCAGTCAAAATACTTGATGAAATATGTCAAAAATGACGAACCAGATGACTAATAGTTCATTTACTGCATGACATACCACTCACATAAAGAAACAGCATCGATAATGCAGTGTTACAAAAACGTGAATTTTAAAGAGCTATGAAAATGTGTGCCTGTTTGACAATTGTGAATCTTGCATCAATTTGTTTTGACACTTTTAGGAAAGGCTGTTTTCAACTCCCTCCTTTTGTGTATGTTTCTGCTTGTTTCGCCGGGCTGTGTATTGTGAAAGCAAACATTTGACACATCCCTGTGTGACTGCTCGTGACGTGCCTGACTGTGCAAAACCCCCGACAGGAGTTTCACTGACCTCACCATAACATGACCTCCCAGTTAGCATAGCAAATCCACAGAATAACCGAAGACTATTAAATGCTAAGGGTGGTATAGACATGTTGCTTGGTTTTTTTTTTTCCCCATACAAATATTTCCTGTAATTAATGAATTTAGCTCTAGACTGCGGTGAGTTCCGAATTGCATTTAAACTCGTAAACCAGGGACCAAATATGACTTTGCGGTTAGAGCACAGAATTTTGTTACAACTTTTAAAGTGCAAAGATGTAACTTAAATTAAACTTAATTTAAATTTGTTTACACATTTGTATTCCCTAAATAGAAGAATACATACATCTTCACACATTTTAAAAAAATGTATTGTCTTGGCCTTCGGCAAGCAGCAAACGATCTGCCTTTCTACAATGTCCTGTCTCTTAAAAATAGCCAGAATATCATCAGTTACTAGTCATAATTGACTTGACTTTAATCACATAAATGATCATTAAAAAAAAAAATCTGAAGCTACCCAAACCCAGTTAGGTACGGTACTGCTAAGCACTATTGTATAACAATTGACAATTCTAAATCAGAATCAGAATAATTTTTATTGGCCAAGTATGTAGAACACACAGGGATTTGTCTCCGGTATAACACGCTGCATTAGTATCATCATAAACAAGGACATGACAAATAGGTATGGAAGGACATTTCGTAATGTAAGTGAACCGTAGTGCGGTGATACCACCCAATCAATTTCTTGTCGGTTATGACACCAGCACCAGCAAATATGGTAAATGATTCTCTTTTTTTTCTGAATCAACAGAAGCCCAATGTGAGGATGGTGTAACAGCAAGAGGCACTGCTAACTACTAAGGCCATGGCTTCCATTCCACTCCTTTTTGTAAGCTTCCTCATCTCCTCCCTCCATCCATCTGATGCTCAGGTCATCATTGGCACATCGCCCTCCTTCTCTCCTCTGGATCTTCCTGAAGACTCTCAACCCACCAAGCAGACAGATGGATCCCAGTCTTCTTTGCCTCCCAGCGGACGCACTGCCGTGCCAGCTAAGGTTACAGCGCGGGGTCGGATGACAACAACAAATGCAGAGCAGCAAGAGCCGAGGATACACTCGACTACGTCAATCCTTTCTTCTCAGACGCAGAGCCGTGGAGGAAACTTGAGTTGGCCAAGCGTTACCGGGCTCAAGATAGACTCAAGTACACCACCACTACGTGGGACGTTGGAGAAGGAAAAAGAATTGACGACATCTGTGCTCACTTTACCCTCCGGTGACAAACCTGTAACAGCTAGCAGTCGACTTAAAGAGACGAATGATTCGCAGGGACTCGGATCAGGTAGTGCAACACTGATGCTTGAAAAGGAGGAATTGCTCGCTCCTGTGCCATCGACTACTGATAAATTGACAGAGTATCAACCACAAGCACGGACTAAAATAGCTGATATGCACAATTCATCAGTGGACACTCGGTCTATGGAGCCTCAAGTGTCGGCACTGACAACACAAACTGTATCACGGGCTATGCAGTCTCCATTAGCAACACATGCCACTCCTCCTGCCGTTGTATCAACAGGTGAGGAACTTGATTCTGTTTTGCCTTTCACATTACAATCAGCACTTGCACTTCACAGTTATTGTATTTTCTTCCCATTCTCAGGTGATTTGACACTTGCCATTGGCAAACAAAATGAGTCTGAGGCTGCAGTGACTTTTAACCGACCCTCCACTGTCACCACAATCGGCTCTACTGGCAAACGCCCACAGACTACCAGACAGCCGGTCATCAATCAAAGCAAGAAGATTCCACTTCCAAAAATCATGACAGAGAAATTAGCTGTCACAACTGCAGTTAATATCCCTCTTACTACTGAGTTGGATCAGAAAACACCAAGCAAAGCTAAGAATAAACACAACAAAACTGCACATTTGGAGAGAAACAGAACAAGGACAACTGTGCAACCAACATCAACAGGTACTTGAAGAAAGTACATGAAGCAAACCAGCTGGTCTAACTAGTTTGACCATTTTCATACACAGTGATGAACAAATCAGTGTTGTGACAAGTAGGAGAAATACTCCAAACGATATGAAAAAGCATTTGGAGGTTCACCCAGATGGTAGAAAGTATGAGCAGGAGGCAGCAGGGTGGGATGCAAGGGAGGGAAATAACTGGAATCGCTGGCAAGCAAACATACAAGAGGAAAGTGGGTTCAGAAAAAAAAAAAAACTGTTGAAACAGAAGCAATAGGGTTGGGTGAATGTGTGGCAAAGAAAAAAAAAGCGATAGAAACTCAGAGAATGTAGTTGGTAATGAAAAGCAGATGTATAGAAAACGGAATCCGGGTTTGCGGAAAAGGAAATGGTAAAGCGAACGTGTGAAACATTGTTAGGGGACAACACGGTAATGGTGTTGACTCGGCGTAGACATTTTTCAGCATTTTGTATTACGTAGTTCCTTGCCACGTGTGTGCATTCAATACACTACAACGGTGCATGTGGTATGGGAAAGACTCCAGGCTAGAGGTAAGTTAAGCATAGCCAGCTGCGCATTGTGGAATGTGTCCAGATCACAGCCCAGTAAGGAATTGTTGGAAGGAAGGAAGTCAAACACTTTGACATAAACCAAGAAAAATGCTTAATAGCTTGGTGAGCTGTTCAAGTAACAGAAGAGTTTTTTGAGTTGAACAATACCTCATTAGGCTGCGTGTCACGTGCTCCCAGTGGCCAAGTTAAGAAACTCTTACTCTTGGACCTCTTTGTGCCGCCATCCATCAAACTCCCAAAATGTAGAGGCTTACATTGCCATAAATTAGCCCTTGACATCGCACATCTGTTGTCTCTTAAGTAGTCAGTCGTCCACCATGGTGCCACTCCATGGTGTATTCCCGGTGTAGGAGCAAAAAAATGAAGTGGTATGCATTCAAACATGATTACGACAGATTAAGATGTACAGTAATATACCATATAATCCTGTAAAATGTTAGTGTTCTGAGTTCCACTGAAATGCTCTATGGCGTTATGTAACATGTGTACTTTGCTATTAATTACATAAATCTAATATAATTAAGACACGTAATTGCTACCTTTTTCCAAATATGACTTGCTCTGCATCATGTCTGGTGTGTTAATGAATATTATCCTCGTGATATTATTGTATCTGAGATTATGCGGCTGATGTTGTCGCGTTCTGCGTGATGGTAGTTGTGGGACCCCAAAAAAGCAGGGAGGCAGGGAGGAGCAGGGTGGATTGACCAAAATGTATTGAACAAAAAATACACACAGCAGTACAATGGGGAAAAAAACAGTAAGTCGAAGTACTCAAAAAAAATGCCTGGAAATCACAAGTATCAAACCAAACTATAACAGGAAACAAAACATGACAGGAGCACACGTATGCTCACATACTCACAGCTCACAATGACCCAACCAAGACTGACAGAAACCCAGGGAACTAAATACAAGCTCAGTGACGAGACACCTGGACAACACACAAAGGATTGAGGGGAGCTAATTGGTTACACACAAGGAACACTGCTAACGAGAACAGGTGGCAAAAAAAGGGCACGTGAGGAATCAAAACCAAACGTAACCAGATCGTAACATAACAGATGTTTTGCCATTCTAGTTGAATTACATAAGAAATGACTTGACTCTAATGTCCACTAGTCCCTTCAGTGGCTCAAATTTATTCTCTTGACCCTGTGAACTGGTACTGTCGGGCTCACACAGGAGATATTTACAGTGCTGCGGCTTACATCACGATGCTCACAATCATAGTTTATAGGTTTCATTAGATTACTTAGTTATCTTCCTTTGTCAAAATCATATTTAGACCTCGGGTGATTAGCTGCATTACAAGTTAGCCGCATAATGAGACTGGAATGGACCAGATGGCCCGATAGCTTGTTACCGTGATGTTGAACTACAGCCGACTCATGGCTTCGACACCACATCTCAAATGTTTACTCTTTTGGAGTTTTTTTTCTTATGATTCCCTTCAGGAATTATCAGTATGATAATACCTTTATGCTAACCCTTCAGTGGGTTGAAAAATATTGAGAGATACAATTTAATAAAAACTTGCATCAAGGAGGCAGTTCAAATACAACCAGGAGGGCTGCTACTTAGAAATGTCTGACTCTTTCTCCTGAAGCGGGGTCATATGTAGACACATGACCAGGCACTTATCATCTGCCTCATATAAATGGCGCCTCCCCTTCAACCACAGACATCTTGCTTGATCTTACAACAACCTGATAACACGATATCAAAAAGACAAGAAAAAAAATCTATTTTCTCATCCTCAAATACAAGTGTTACAAATTTAATCATATTGTCGATATATGTACAGTATAGGAACATATTCCAATTTTGAAATGATATATATCTAACGTTCTTCTTTTTCTTACTATTTGCAGCTAACCTGTCATTCCTGACTGCCAGTGTTGCACCAGTCAGCCAAACAAGCTTCATTGATCAGAAGAATGGCTCCGTCTTGTTAGCGGACCCTTATCAAGCTTCAAAGTCGTCCCCTACTGCTAACGCTGAGCCTTCCCCAAATAGAAGCCTTATCTACTGGGGTGACCTGAGCAGGAATCTGACTTTTGCGTGGGAGCTGCATGTCTACGGGTCAGCAACCCTTTTCCTGCTTTTGCTTGCTGGGTCTGCTCTCGGGATCATCTTGTCCCCGGGTTCAAACTGTCCTCATCGGGGGGCTCTTTCTCTGGCCAACGCCCTGTTGTTTTTGGTCGGAGGACTGAGGGCCTCTCTCTTTCTGATTGATCCCTACGGGACACAGAAAATCCTCCCTCGTTCGGCAGTCGCGGCCATTTACAATTTGCCGCTACACTTGCTGGTGTGGACGCACGCTGCCGTGGCCCTGCTGGCCCTGAGGGTGGCCGGAGTGACAGTTTTACCTTCAACGTTGGAGCGTCCTCCCCTGGTGGCCGTGTTGGCTGTCTTGCAGTGCACTCTGTTGCTGGCAGCAGATCTGCTTTCACCAGCTCTGTCACCCGTGGTACCTGTCACCCTCCAGGTTCTTTCCCTGTGCTGGGGTCTGGGTCTCTGTCTCGGATTCCTCTTCTATGTCTTTCCACGAATACGTTGCCCTCCCATTCCTCACTCTGGAGTCGCTGAAGAGGCCAGGAGAAAGGCTTGGACAGGTAGCAGGAGAGAAGGGATGGTTCTTGGAAAGGTGCTGGCGGTTTGTGCGGTTGTTGGAGCGCTGTGCTGTGGGCTACATGTTCATGCCACCCTTTGGCTCTATGGACTTCTTGGGGACTGGATGAGCTTCAACTGGGGCTGGTGGCTTGTCCATTTCTGGGCCAGACTCCTGGAGCTAACCTGGGGAATATGCCTCCTTCTCTCGACCGCGTGGGTGTTCTTGAGGCCTCAGTGTTGCAGAGGAAGAAATGAGGGAGGAACAGGAGAAGGAAGAATAACAGGAGACATGCCGTCGCCTGGCCATTCTGGAGGCTCCTCTCATAGACACACATGCTGGTCCAAGATCGTCCAGAGTCTGACAGGGAAACCTTGCAGAAAGTCTGACAGTAACGGTGTTGCAGCAGGAGGTCAAGCAGAGGTGCCCAACAATTGGGCTGGCCAAGAACGTTCTGGAGTTGACATCACCAAGAGTCTCATCAGGAACCATAATCATGATCAAGCCGCTGCCCAACCGCAGTGCGTCAAAGATAGCAACCGAATACGCAACCACAGAGGTCGTTCTGCAGAACGCGGCATATCTGATAGCTCCGCGAGCTCCCTGCTGAGACTGCAGGCGCTCGGACTGACACCACAGCGCTCAGTCAGTGGAAGTCTAGAGCCGGATAGGGACACCTCTCTCTCTATGTGCGAGTTTGATCTTCGGCCCCCGTCTCCCATTAACCTCTCCCGCAGCATTGATGAGGCCCTGCACCGAGAACACCTACTCGAAGGGGGTAGTTTATTTCATCCCTTTAACCAAACATCACAATCTCCCTCCCCCGGATCTGGGGTCAGTCCAGGGCTCTGGCTGCGCAGAAACAGTGACCCTCAGTTTTCGGAAAGCAGTGAGGCTCCGACGGAGTCCTCCATGCCTCTGGGGGGCAGCGTTCTCAGCAGTGTCCCAAGCAGGCAGGTGACTGCCCCACCCACACCGTCCCACCAGGGTCACAGGTGGCCGGGTAATGAAGCGGGAAATGTCCCCTCGTCGGTGTCTTGCCCTGTGTCATTTCACCCCACCAGGACATCAACGGGATATCTGGGGGAAGATAGAGTGGATGACACACGACCCTTCATCACACCGGACTCTGAGCGAGGGCGGGGGATGGCTACAAAGCCCGTCGGTTCAGGCTGTTACCTGGAGGTCAGCCGACATGACGACTCTGCCAGTGTGAGCAGTGAAATTATTGATTTATGAAACAAATCTTAGGATTGAGAACCAGGGGCTTACATAGATCAAACGCACCATTAAAGATCCAACAGATACAGACACAAAAAATATATCTTAAATCTTATATCTTAAATTGAACTATAAAGCATCCATCCATGCCTTCAGTTTCTGTACTGCTTATTCACATTAGGCTATCGGGTTAGTTAGACCCTATCCCAGCATACTTGTTGCCAGCCAATCGCAGAGCACATATCGACAAACAAGCATTCACACAACTATGGACAATTTAGAATCGCCAATGAATCACACAGGTCTGTTTTTAGGATGTGGGAGAAAATCCACGCAAATGCCAATATCACTAATACCTGCCAGCACAGCGGCGTAAAAAAAAAAAAAAATCAGTCACATGATATCCGCAAGAGTATAGGAAGGCAGGAACCGAGATTTGAACCCCAAACCTCAGAACTATGAAACAAATTTGCCTACCAGTAGACCACCATGCGATCAAACAATAAAAGCTAAAAGGTGGTCACATTTTTCTTCTTGTTAACTCATTCAGTACTAGCCAATTCTAGACCAAGTCTGAAAAGACGTTTAAAAACGTCTTTGGGAGTGAATGAGTTAAAAAAAAAAGTGGGAAATATATACTTGGTCTATGAACTTGTGAAGAATCAACACAATTCAAAAAATGCATATAGGGTGTCGCAAGACATTTGACATCATTTCAAAAGCAATTATCTTGAAAACTACAAAGTTGAACAGTTTAGGTGTCAAACATCATAACGTTGTTCTGAGACTGGTTTCAAGTGTTCAATCTGTGCAGCGCATGTGACATGGCACACAAGTCGGTGGTTAAATTCTTGTTAAATTCATGCTGCAACATATCTTGGGCCGATGGCATTACCCAATGCCAGAGTTCATCAGTATTTGCAGGAAGAGGGGAGACGTAGACCTGTTTAAATAAATCATTCATATAAAATCTTGCTCTGTTTCTCTACAATCTGTAGAAAACTGAGGTCATTTCAACATGTTTGGCCAAAATTATTGACCTGCGAATTGATGTGGAAATTTTTCTGACTCCCTGTTTATCATGGGACATACATATACATACATTCTGGTTCTAGGGATGGTTGCTGAGTAGGTGGCTGCTGCTTTCAGTAGCCGAATAAAATATAGCTAGATCATCAAATGGTGGCCTGGTAACATCACGAAACATCAGAATTGCTACTGGTGAAAGACAAAGTGTGTTTTTGTTTCGGTGTGTGTGCGTGTATCAACAACAGTGACTTATTTCATTTGTTCATGTGGTTCTGAGAATTTTCATTTCAATTTTCCTCCGTCATGTAAAAATGTGCCATACATGATTTGACTTTGTTCTGTGCTTGTAATGGTTGCGTCTACCTGCAGCCCATTATCTTGAATATGGTGACTCATCAACTATTTTTAAGCTCCTAATTATGCTGCCGCTTGGCCCAGGTACTTTGGAACTGATGACACATTGTAGTAGAAAACTACAACTGCAGTCACACCGTACATACTTACATGTGCTTAACTGTAGGTGATTGTCAATATTGGGTGACGTCAATTGTATTATACATGAATTAGAGATATTGAACTTCAACCTGCCCCAGGTTTCCAGGACTGCACCAAGAAACAACGTCCGGCTTGGCATGAACTCACGAACACAGCACTTCACTGTTCAGCAAAGCACGAGACTGAAGTATTTTATTACTCTCGATAGAAGTATCTTTCAAATATATTATATAGAAGCAACAATGTAAATACTTTTTTGTTTTTATGTTCCAAATATTTTTGAAACATAGTCACATTTGTCACTGTGAAAGACAATCGAAAATGCTTTTTGCTGACTGTGCCGTCTTGTTGTTTTGATATATCAGGAGTTTCTCAGCGGCGCTGAGGATTGAAATATCGATGTGAGTATTGCAAAAATATTTAGATTCTCTTTGAAAATGATACTAGAAAACAAGTATTTTTTTAAATTAAAAATACTCCAAGTGTACAGGGTGGATTTTGACAGAGCATGTGCAATTGCCGGGTTGCAGTACAAGACATCCATAAATCATGATGTATTTACTTTATTAGACTGCAGGCAGGATTTCCAGTAGTGGCCAATGCCTTTATTCATGTCTCAGAGCATGACAGGATGACGTCCAGTTTTCAGAGTGATGCTTGAGTTGTTGAGTGATTTTTGTCCAATGACCTCGTGTTGTGCTCTACATTCCAGTGAATTCCAGACCAGAGTGAAAGTATCAAGTGCGTTCAGTGTTGCTCCCTCTGCAAAGCGCACTACGTGCCATAGAAAATGAGTACATGTGCCCGCCCCCCTGTCTCAATGCAGAGATTCAGTATTACAGCTGTTTATTTTAGGATTATATTTAACATTTGTTATTTCGTTTCACCGAATTTCATGTCTGGATGCAAATAAAAAAAAAAACAAAGTGATCATAATTCATGTTTATTGTGTTTGATGGCCCCTGTATGGACCTACATGAATCATAAAGTTGGTTCCGTTTAACAGTGAATTTATTTCCATAACCCAAATGAATTAATGTCAAAAGGACGACGATGATGACAAGAGGTGAAATCTAGAAGGGCTTGCTAGGGCAGTTTGACTCAACGTCATCCACCTTGTAAGAAGAACCAGTTTGTTTGATCTGTTCAAGCCTTAAACTTCAGTGCGAAACTCCAGTCCAGGGAAACAAATGTGCCGCTTGTAGTGCTCATCACACCGCTCATTCTGGGCCACGGTGAAATGATTCTTCCAGTCTCCAACTTTCCCTTCAAAAGGCAGAGAGATCAATTCAGATGGCATTCCAACTAATCAGCTCACAAGCTGGCAAAGCACTCACGGCCATCTTGCTGCGTACCTTTTCTCATGAAAGGAGACACCTTCAGATTCATTAAAGGGGCATTGGTAAAGTTGGTCAATTTGTTGTCTTTCATATTGTCAAATTTCACTGCAGCCATGATGCTTTCCTTCTCCTCGGCGGAGGGAGACATGCCAAGGAAGCTGCACAGCTTGTCGATCTCACGTCCCAAGTTCTGCACACGCGAAAGACTTGCTGAATCATTATCAAAACATTTTCCGTTCAATTCACAACATGCACTGCACACTCAGAAATTATGCAAAGTAAGTACTTTTCGGTTTGGCTTGGCACCGCAATGGTTTGGTAGGGTGTTGGAAAGGGAAATTAGGACTCTATAATTAGCCTTTTTTGATGCATTAGTGTAGATGTTGCCTAGAAGAAGTTGAGGAAGTTTACAATATGCCCTGAGGAACCTTGCTGTGCGTTCTTCTTTTATACTGAAAGAAGTCACACAGTGTTGAATTTAATGCACTCAAATGACGCGAGTGCTGTCAAATACAAGGTGTGATTTAAAAATCAAGTTTGTATTTTTTTTCAAAGGTTCCCAAAAATAAGACAACAGGTTTTAAAACATTTTATAGCTGCGCTATTTGCACGCTTAGTTTACATAAAGCAAAATGTATTGACCTTATGACATATAATGCTGAATCCTCATACAAATATGTTGAATGGAAGGACTATAAGACATCGTTTCCCTGGACCTTTTTTTTTCTCTCTCAAATATTTCCTCTTAAACTTGCCATTTGTTTTTACTTTTTGGGTTAGGGTTGGCCAAGGTTTCTTTTTCAGCCTGAGCCATAACTGCTTCTTTCTTCATATCGGCTATATTTGCATGGGTTTGCCTTCATTATTAATTTTCTGGATAATATTTCTGCAAAAAAAAATTTTACACTGGTTAATACATTAATTTGCTCTATTAGCAGTTTTGCTAATCAGTGACGTCATTTGAGGAGCAAATTTTCGCAGGTTAATCTCATCGAGGGTTTTCATCCATCCATAGCTTCTCCTTTTCTGACTGAGTTGGTGGAGTTTAGGAGGTCTTCAAAGTATTCTGCCCACTGACTCACAATGTCTCAAGTCAAGGTCGACAGCAGACCATCCCCGCTGTGCACAGTGTTAATGGTGCACTGCTTCGCCCTCCGGGAACGTCGGATGATGGACCAGAATTTCCTCGAAGCGGCCCGGATGTCGGCTTCCATTGGCTCTTCCCACGCCCGAGTTTTTGCCTCGGCAACCGCGAAGCTCCGTTCCGCTTGGCCAGCCGGTACTCATTAGCTGCCTCTGGAGTCCGACAGACCATAAAAGCCCAATCGACTTCTTCTTCAGCTTGACAGCATCCCTGACTGCCGATGTCCAACAGCCAGTTCGGGGGTTGCACCGACCACCTTGCGGCCACAACTTCGATCGGCCGCCTTAACAATAGAGGTGCGAAACATGGTCCACTCAGACTCAATGTCCCCCGCCTCCCCCAGGATGAGAAGTGCGAAAAGCTCTGCCGGAGGTGGGAGTTGAAATTCCTTCTGACAGGGGATTCTGCCAGACACTTCCAACAGATCCTCACAATCCGTTTGCGTCTGCCAGGTCGGACTGGCATCTTCCCCCACCATCGGAGCCAACTCACCACAAGGTGTTGATCAGTTGACAGCTCCGCACTCTTTCTTTACCCGAGTGTCCAAAACATTCTTTGCCTCCACCCCAAAAGTACATCTCCCTTTTGGATAGGGAAAGACACTGGTTTGGTTGAATGATTATTCACAATTTCGAAGCCTGTACCTGCCGAGTTTTAAAATTCATAATTATCACGACGTGTCTTGTTTTCACTTTACAGGGACTTTAAATATCGTGTTAAAGACAGCAACCACCTGTTTGTCAAGTTACCCTCAGGCCGGCGTTACAGATCACACAAAACCCGGACAAGCAGATTCGGGGACAGTTTTTTTCCTCGAGCCATGAAAATAATCAAAGCTACTGCATTTTAAACCTAAACTCACTTACCTCACTTGTGCAATAATGAGCAATATCTGAGCCATTTCATTTCATGTGCAATATGTGTCCTGTGTGCAATATAAGCTTCAATCCACACTACCACCACTACTGCTGCTGTTGTTGTGTGTTGTTGAGTTTTGTATTTATTTTATTTTATTTTATTTTATTCTATTTTATTTATTTGTTATTTTTTGGAAATGCACTAAGGAGTGGCACCCAAATTTCGTTGTATGCTATACAATGACAATAAAGGCGATTCTGATTCTGATTCTGAAACTCAGACGTTGCGTGCGTTTGCAAGGAAAGAACCTGCGAACATTTCACCTCAGTCAGATCTTCATAGAACATGTAATGCAGATTTGGATACGTTTGCTTCTTCTCCCACCAGCCGACCACGTGCTTATGCCAAGCTCCATAAGCCACTGATGCCACAGAAGAACACATTCATGAAGGAGTGAAGGATGGAAGAACCTGTTTGACAAAAACTGAACACTGTTGACACTTTGAGCTCACTTTTCCCATCCATGAATCTTTGCAAAAAGCCATCCCAGTCTCCTGGTGCAGGGTGGATGCTGTTCATGCTGCTAAAATGGAAATGAGACACTGCAACGTCCTTAGGGTTACGAGCCACATAGACTACCTGAATGAAAAGATATCCACAATTGAGTCAACATCTCTGCTTTCAATTCTTCACCTGCCACAACTGTATGCAGACATGGCAGACATTTAACCTTGCAGTTGTGTTCCCAAAACGTATCTGGTACAAGCTGGACTGGCAGATGAGTTTTGATAAGACGAGGAGTGATCGTGAGCTGGTCTGCCAGGTCTTTTCCTTAATGAAGAATTGGACAAATGAGTGAGTGTCATTTACAGCTAAAAGCACCCGGAAGTGCGTGTGAGGTCATGATGAAAGGTCCATTGTATCTAATCTATCCGTGACAAATATAACCGGCTTTTTTTTTCAACCTTTGGGATGACCAGGGATGCAGAGCTCCAAAAATGGTACTCTCATATACAGAGGGAGCGATGCGTCTTTCTCTGGATGTGTCTTTCCAAAGAAGAGCCGATCCAGGAGGTAGCAGACCCATGTCGTTCCTGAGGTATTAATACAAATACACCATTTGAGCTATTGCAAAGCAAGACAATTTGTTTGATTGATCAATGAATTTATGAGAATTGCATATTCAGACTCATAATCTGACCTGATTTGGGATAAGTGGCTATGACAATATCATCCGGTTTGGCCTTGAAGTTCTTTACATTTTGCCAGTTGTCAGTGAAGAAATTTGTCATGGAGACTCCATAAAAGTCAAACAGTTCTGGTCGAGGTGGCGTGGCCATCAGTTTCTGTTTAAATGCAAAATGAAGACTTTTCCTCACTTAATTCTTGTGAGAACAGACAAGAGCAGGAATTCCCTACCACTGTGTGGTAAGAAATCATCAGATGAATTGATCAAATTCAATTTTCTATTTCCGTTTCATTTTCATACAAATTAATATTTAGTCATGATAAATAATGTCTCTTTTTTATTTGGTTTTTGGGGTTTTTTATTGTTAAAGTACTAAATTAAATGCTCAAAAAGGAAAAGAAAACAGTCATCATACAACACAATTATATGTTCAAAGGAGGAGGAAGAAGTAAAAAATTTGTCTTGTCCTACCCCTTATGTATTAATATATAAATAGATCATCTTTATATCAATCAGAAAAGGAAAAAGTCTGCATATAAACAAATGCATTTACCCTTATATGTGCTATACTTATCTATTTTTACAAATTTTGGTTTGTATCGGAACTCCATACATACACACTCGAGCACATTTATATGTCGATTTTCTCTTGTATTCATAATGGATATTGCATCACATTACTGAATTTAATACATTTGTCAACTTGATTCTGATTTCTTACTATATTTAATAAATGTATCAAATTTATCAACTTAATTCTGATTTATGCAGTTTTTTGTACTACACTTTTGAACCTGTTTTTGAACATAGCAAGCAAGTCGCTCATTTTCTAATGAATCTAATCTAATAGTAAATCTAAGATAACAGTGATTTAAAGTGCACAGCAGAGCATTGAAATTGTTTCTAACTCAATGGTAGAAGTAACTGTTTATCCAACTTTTCCTATTTATTCAACAGAATAATATATTTGTGCTAAAATAAACGGTCTCAGATTTTGCTCAGTAAGAACATGCGTAAACAAATTGATCTGAGATTATCAGTATTTTAATATGCAGTATATTCGTTTTGCAAAATGTTTTAATGGTGTTCCGTAACATTTTGCTAATGTCAAAATACTATGTTGGAAAGATTGAGGAGCAGTCTGGGATGGTGTCAAAGTGTCTACAGCAAGATCGTAGCAGGAATTTTGGGCTGTACGGTTCTTGATTTTTTTTTTTTTCACTACATGATTGACTTGGTAAATATGTAGAAATAATGTGAGCAAGCCCAACTTTTAGGATTCATGTCACCACACCTGTTATTGTTCGGGTAATCCCTACAACTTTCTTTTTTAGATGTAATTATTCATGTTCTAAAAAGACTATAAAATGATCATAGAAACTTGACATTCATTACCATTGTATCATTAGATGCAATTTTTGGGGTAAAATATATGACCTATACAGTACACACCTAAAAACTCCCCAAACATATTTTTAGATGTAATTATTCATGTTCTAAAAAGGCTTTAAAATGATCACAGAAACTTGCCATTCATTACCATTATATTATTAGATGTAATTTTTGGACTATATTACCTATACAGTACACACCTAAAAACTCCCCAAACTTACTCGTGACCATCAAGTCATGTAAGAAATTGAAATAGCAGTGAAAACAAAACTAAAACTCACGTGTAATATAGAAAAAAAATACAAAACAAATGTAATATTTCCTTTTCCGCAATTCAAAAGCCACAGAAAAGAAGAGTACACATAGCCACTCACACTGAGCTGCACAGTAGATCCTCAAGAATGTATGTATAGTATCGAAGTGTTCTTCAAACAGGCAAGCGCATGTTTGACTAATTATGTTACGTCACTCGCTCTTCAGTGGAAGCATGACGTACAAACCAGTTCATGGAAAACACTTCATGCAAAATGTTTGTGCTGAACAATGTTAACCGACAGCTGAAGTGTGGACAGATAAGAGGATGTATGCAAATACGTACACTTCTAAATTTTTCAAGCAAGCAGCACTATCAAAAAAAAATGAATGGCCCATTAAGTAAGTTTGCTTGCCTTCAAGGTGATTGTCAAGTGGTGTTTGGACCTTAGTTCTAGACAACGATGTTTAACTGAATTGTTATGTGCTGTGTTGCCATTGGACGTTTTATTATCTGGCTACTTGTGCGTTCTCGTGTACTGTGCGTGTTTTAACTCAACCTGAGATGATGGTTAACATCAGGAGCAGTCGAATGTGAGAGGGTGATCTTTTCCAGTTCGCGTCACAGTTTTATACTACCCCCTTGTGGATGATAATTTCAGACAGAACAGTTTGAAAATCCAGCACCACTTCGAAAACGCTATTCGTCGCAAAAACAAACATGTTTTTCTTCGTAGTAGAAATTGTGTTTTTATTAGTAAACAATGATTATGCTTTATCCACAAAGATGCACTTCACATTTCGAGGTGAATAGGTAATATTTACCAGTACAGTAATTTTGGCAGAAGATTATTCTCATGCGCGGAACAACGACAACAATTTGGATTCAACACTGGTGGTAGGGAGGTGTTGGAATCCTACTGCTCGTCAGTCACGCAAAATACCAAGAAACAAAGGAAGGTCCACAACGTTAGACACATTATGTCAAGAATGGTTCGCAAAGCATGTGATGATAAAGCACTTCTCCATATACAGCAATGCAAATTAATCCATTATCTGAGCCGCTCATCCTCGCGAGGGTCGCCAGCGTGCTGTAGCTGATCCCAGCTGTCTTCATGCAGTAGCGCATTGCCTGCAGCCAATCGCAGGGAACGCATTGACAAACTGTGTCCAATTAACCGGAGGAAACCCCGGAGTACCCCGAGAAAATTCACACAGACACAGGGAGAATATTCAAACACCAAACATGATCGATGCGATGTGAGGCGGACGTACTGACTTCGGGCGAAAGGCGAACTACACCCCGACATGGTCGCCAGTCATTCAACACAGATGCAGAGTCGTTAGCAGAAAAGAGTTTTTTTCAGCTTCTCTGCATAGGTTCTCTTTGCAATGTTAATTTCCTCTGTCAACTGGTTTCGAGCGTGTTTGTTCAGTGCCATATCTCCGCTTCTAAAGGCGGCCTCTTTCTCTTTTCTATGTTGCCTGAGTATGGCAGTGAACCATCTTGAAAGTGCGGAAGCACTTGGTTGGGACATGTCCTCACAGAAACTGATGTATGATGTCACAGTGTCTGTGTATTGGTCCAGGCTGCCAGTTGAAGTTTCAAAGACGCCCCAGTCAGTGCAGTCCAAGCATTCTTGTAGTGCCAGCTTTGCATCGTCGGTCCACCTCCTGACAGTCTTGGCAACTGGTTTTACACATTTGAGTCTGTGCCTGTATGTAGGTATTAAATGTACTAAACAATGATCAGAAAATCCCAGTGCTGCGCGTGCAAAAGATTGGTATGAGTCTTTCAAGTGTCGTGTAGCAATGGTCCAGAACGTTGCCTTTTCTGGTGAAACAATCAATGAGCTGCTTAGATCCGGGAAGTTCATGGTTACGCTGCGTTCACGTTAGCTTGCGGTGGGACGCGAGTATGAAGGGGGAGAATTAACGTGGTAGAATGACTTACTGTTTAGCACAGAGAAGGACAACCATTCACACCCAATTCCACACCGTCACAGAGTAAGAACCGATGTTATACGCTGCCTGCACTCAAGTCAGGCGAGTGAACCACTGCACCACCAGCATTCACAGTGTACATTGTCAAGACATCTTCTTCTTCTCCTTTCGGCTTGTCCCTTTTCGGGGGTTGCCACAGCGAGTCATTAATTTCCATCTTCCCCTGTTCTCTGCATCCTCTACTCTGACTCCAACAACCTGCATGTCTTCCCTCACGGCATCCATGAATCTCCTCTTTGGCCTTCCTCTCTGTCTCCTACCTGGTAGCTCCATCTCTAACATTCTCCTACCAATGTATCCACTGTCCCTCCTCTGTACATGTCCAAACCATCTCAGTCTGGCCTCTCTAACTTTTTCTCCAAACTTTCCTGTCTGAGTTGTCCCTCTGATGACCTCATTTCTGATCCTGTCCATCCTTGTCACTCCTAAGGAGAATCTCAGCATCTTTAACTCAGCCACCTCTAACTCTGCCTCCTGTCTTTTGCCTATTGCTAGTGTCTCTAGACCGTACATCATGGCTGGTCTCACAACTGTTCTGTAAACTTTTCCCTTCACCTTAGCTGACACACTTCTATCACAAATCACTCCTGACACTTTTCTCCAGCTGTTCCATCCTGCCTGCACTCTATTCTTCACTTCTCTTCCACAGTCTCCGCTGCTCTGCACTGTTGATCCTAGGTACTTAAATTCCTGTACCTTCGCCACCTCTGCTCCCTTTAACCTCACCGTTCCACTGGTCTCCCTTTCATTTATGCACATGTACTC
>CAAKHF010011271.1:12192-24816 GCA_901007745.1 Hippocampus kuda
TGTGTGTGTCTGTGTGTGTGTGTGTGTGTGTGTGTGTGTGTGTGTGTGTGTGTGTGTGTGTGTGTGTGTGTGTGTGTGTGTGTGTGTGTGTGTGTGTGTGTGAGAGAGAGCGAGAGTGATGGAGCAGGTGTACGAGAGACAAGGGGTTGTGCGTGCGCGTTTGTGCATGCTTGCAGGCGTAGGGTGGGGCGGGGTCGCAGACTCAGACCCCACCTGGACGCACAACAAGAAGAGACGCGGCTGGGGGATGCGGGACACGACATAACGCTCACTACAAAGGGGCCGAGGCGGGGCGAGGCGCACGGACGGCACAACAGCGCCAAAGTCCCATTGTTCTGCGTCCGTTTCATCTCTCCTCCGCCTCTCCAAATATTTGGAGGAACGCTCTGAATAACATGCTGGTACGGAGAAATATTGTGCCGTGTATATTGTTGAAAGGAACTCTGGCAGTGGCAGTTTTTGGCTCTTCAAAGACAACTCGCTTTGTTTTGTTTGGGTGTTGTATGGTCCCGCATTGAATTGTACACCCGGATTTCGGGGGATATTTCATTGTTCCAGGATTTGGGATTGTTGGACAGCCGAGCGCCCACTGGCTCATTTATTTTGATTGCGTCATGTGACTCATTGTAATTGCGGCACGCCGGCTGAAACGAGGCAAAGATAAGAAGGCCTGGTTCCAGTTTCCCACTGTCGCTGCCGTTTCTGAGGGAGTTCCCTGCTATCATTCATGCCAATTTAATATCGGAATGAGGTTGACACAAAGGGGCTCCTCAGTTTTACGACGGACCCGACTCGCGACGTTTCGAGATCATGCTCGTTTACAAGAAGCGCAAGACGGCGAGCTCGCTTACCGCTGTACGGTGCAGCCCCCACCGATTCGCAATTCACGCATTGGGCGGTTCGAGTATGCATCCCATCGAATTCATTCATGACCTCTTGGTGACCCGGGGCTCGTATAAGAGAAATTTGGGTGAGCGGAATGGAACTCGATCATAAACCGAGGACCGGCCGTAGCATAAGATCCGAACCCGCAGCTTGGAATATGAATCATCTCATCACACACACGAGCATGAATCTCTGCATTTCATGTTATAGGCCCCGTTTGATGGTCCTTTCTTGGGGACGCCGACGGTGATTGGGCCCCGAGGGTGCCCCACGGCACGGCCCCGTTGCCCGGGTCTGAGTGACAGCTCTAATGAAGCCTGCCATCACAGGGCAAGGGACCACTCTGGAGCAGGCGAGGCGGGAACTTCAAACGGCTTACGTGACGTGACGTTCGAAGAGTTTTGATTTCTCTGCAGTGGTGAAAGGGGAGGGGGTAGGGGGGCCCTATGTGAAAAGGCAGCCCCAGTCCGCCTTTGAATACTTCTTCATTTACCGCATGTCACTCCACAGTGCGGCGAAAAAAAAGAGAGACGATGGTGAACGGGAGGGGTGCTGGAGGTAAATTTTTCATCGGCAAAAAGAGGAAAAAGCAGGAAGATCCCATTCCGACTGAATCGGATCATATGAATACGGATTTGGTCATATGAGATGGCTCTGGCAGTTCGTTAACAATTATAGTTGCTTGTCAAAGTTTGCGAGTCAGCAAGGTTTGGATGAGATTGAGCAGTGGGTTGGGGGTGCGGGGGGGTCGTTTACTCTCCAAAGAATACACCATGAATATGAATATGAATCGGTCACCCGTTGTAGCTACGGCAGCCATCTTTTTGGATCGTATCTGCACGATACTTTGGTCCATTCATCCATCGGAATGTGTGCTCAGCTCCTTCTTCACCACAAGAAGAATCGACACAAGAGTCCACATCACTGCAGACGCCGCAACCAGAACGCATCACAACATTTTGCGTGAAATCGTTCTCTTATTGGTCAGCGGCACGCGCAAGAATGTAAAGGGGAAGAAGGTTGAAGAAAACCACGCCGCTGAACACAACACGGAGCAAAACGGGTTGCTAGCTAAATAATTGTATGTATAATCTGTTAAGTCACAGTCCGTGACACCAGCCGAGTGCACTTTAGAAGGGTGTCTTCAGGAAATTGGTCTCCCTCACTCCAAAAAGCTGCACTGCTATAAGACAAGCTAACTGCTTGACATGCTAAACCGAAAACATGTTCAGTGAGTCCATCTTCTTGTTTGTTCACAAGCCACGTGTAGCTGATTCATCATTACTAACGCTTTGGGGTCGTACCTGAATCGATAATTGGACAAAAACGAACCAGTCTCACTCCACAACCTACTTGGATCAGTTTGGATCATTCTACAAAGGTAGCCTCAACATGGTCGACCGGGCTTGCGGTTTTGATGACTGTTTGCGCCTGGCCAAATGAACTGCAGTAAACAGTGGCTAAGTTGTACTCGTGTCTGAGCAGTCGAATTCAACTTAAGCCACTAAAATGTGCATCTGAAGAAACTAAAAGTAGCTTGCAAGTGAAATCAGTCAAACTTTTTAGTTGGGAGAGTCTTGAGAGTTCTTGAAAGTTGAAAAATTCTTGGGCCCATTTGCTTGCCTGCAATTACGCTTTTGCGAACAAATTAGCTTGAACTCGCTCGCAAGATAGCAGTATCTCTTTTCACACACGCTCTTTCGGCCGATTGGAGGCGGAATGAAGAGCAGCCCAACCTCAGAAGACTCATTGCCACTTTGTTCTATTATTCACCATCTCTGGCTTCAGAAATCTCTGGCATCTCCGCGGGGCTGCATTCAAGATCTTGACGGCAAGACCCGCGTGCCGCTAGGAGCCTGTTTACGGCCCCGGCTTGGACCGCAGAGCCCATGAGAGTGTACACCCGCTCTCTTCGCTTCCACGCGCATCCCGAGTGGCATCAAAAAGAAATCAAAAGCAGACTAACGCGAGTGTCGTTTGTTCATCGCATGTTCTCCGGCGCGTATTTCTTTGGGGGGAGGGGGGTTACCGTTTTTGCTCAATGAGGCACTGACATTTCTGCGGGCAGCCTTTGCCTAAATCTGACTCACACAAACAAATGACTGGACTGCACTTTTTGTTCTTCTAATTCGGCACGTGTCTGTCCATCATCACCAGCGTGACACGCTCAGAATGCTCATTTGTACCCGCATAAAACGTCGCGTGAAAGATAAAAGCGAGCGTGTTTGTTTGTTTGTGTTATTTAAACTGGCCTCGGTTCCCCAAAGGCATTTAGAGCACTTTGGTAATAAGGCGGTAGGGTTTAGTCGGAGCGGGGAAGAGCAGACGACGCTTTGATGTACTCTTTAGATGAAGTGAAGTCTACAGCGATGTGTACAAAAATACATGCAGTTCGACGAGACTAGACTAGACGGGGCTCCTCTCAGCTGGCCCGTCGTTTCTGGTCCCAAACCAGCATGAAAGACAGCAGCGGGAGGCTTGTATGGACCTTGTCGACAGCCTCGCATAAACATTTCCCCCCTCGCAGAAACGGCATCCGGGGAGACAATTTTTTTTTTTTCCTTTCCAAACTCAGAAATTTCCCTTGACGCTACCCAAACTAAACTTTTTAAAGATTTAAGCTTTGATACTCTGCTCGTTTTAAAGAGCTTCACCAAGAAGGCGTCACTCCGAAGAACAAACGTCGCATGTGACTTGACGCCATGTCAGTTTGATAGACTCAAGTTTGTGAAGTGTTCTGTGACGTGTTACTTTTATAAGATATCATTACGTCGATAAATTTGGTCGGAGAAATCTCCTTTTAAGAAAATACTGATTGAAATGTGACCAGCAAGACATTCTGGGTTCAAATTTCGACTGTCTGGGACCCAAATTAAGGGCGAACCGCTGCCTGGATGGATAGACGACGTGACAGTTATGCAGCGCTTCCTTCTTTTTGAGCGTTCGGACAACGAATGCGTCATCTCAGCGCAACGAAACAGATGAAGCAGTTGGTGGGGTGATGCTGACCCCTACTGGCCAGTCCAGTGCATTTAAATATTAATATTTGGAAATCGCCGTAAACATCTGAAGAAACACTTCCAATTCGGGTGATCTATACGGCATTTGTTTGACTAACAGATTTATGCATTAAAGGCTCATTTCTATCAGTGTGGTGTACTCTATCTTCTCGATCAGTTGTTTTTTTTTTTTTTAAATAGTGTGGCAGCCATTTTAAATGCTATTTTCAGTATGTGCCGCGCTGCGCAGAATAAATCTTTTCAAGTGTTTTTGTTTTGTTTCGTTTTGTTTTGTTTTTTGCAGGTCTGCCAATGGGAATCTTTTTGACGAGGTTGTTTTTTTGTGTGTTCAGCGATTAAAAAATGTAAACGTTCATGGAAACACATCAAACATGATCTTTTCTCTCTTTTGGCCACCTTGAATATTTACATTACACTGTGTCAATTCTTCGCCAACACCAAATAAGGAACTCATTATACACCCCATTGGTATGTAATTTGATAATCCAGTCGTTTGAAGATAAAGACAATCTGCTCTGAAGGATCCCCAATTCAAACAGACGCTCAATTACCACTGCAGGCCCAAACCGTGTGAATTATATATGGATTAGTTATTAATAATAACAAAAGGAGCTCAAAGGAGACACGGCCTGGTCAATTAGGCGAGCGGCTCAGCAGCTGATCACATATATGCGCCTCATCATTACCAGCGCTCTGTCAGGCACAATTACCTCAACGCCGCCTTCGTTTGCCACTTCAAACAGAAGATGGTCCGCATAGTTCCACGCTTTTGATTACCTCTGCTCCGAGAACACACATATGCACAAACACATCCTCAACTACAAGCCACACGACTATTTTACTGGAAGAGACAATCATCTCGGACAGATATACATAAAAAGATTCTCTCTCAATCTATCAAAACAAGGAAATTATTCACCGCGGTATCTATTCTTCTCTTATTCTGAAGTCTACAAAAACATTTTGCCTGGCAGTTTACTGAAAAATGCATCCAAACTCATCGGAAGTAGGGGAAACAAACACGAACTGAAAGGTGCCGCAGTTAAGGCCTGGAAAAAAAAAATCAAATGAAGAATGCAACAGTTGGCATACAGCGCAAAGACATTCAGGTGTCGCAGTCTGGCAAGATTCAAAATGTTGGTCTGTTTAATTTTTTCACTTGATGGGTGGGCAAGCACTTGTATGAAAGAAATTAACAGGTCAAATTTGCATTCTATAGCTTTTGTTGAATTGGAATTTACAACCCCGCAGGCGTTTCTCTCTGAGGTTTCTTTGATCCATAAATAATTTCAAGCGATTTCTCAATTAGTAAACCACTTGAAAGTGGTATATACACCGTGGATCCTGTTTAGGGTCACAGTCTATCCCATCCCAGGTGGTCACCGGACACATATTCGAGTCAGACAACCATTCCCGCCACTGAGTGGGAATTGAACCCACACCGACTGCATTGACGTCAGGCAAAGGAAACCGTGAAAAAAAATCAGTAACTCGTTCATTAAAACGCAATAGAGCATTTCGAAAGACGCCATAATCAGCCATGTTGGTGGAATCTTCAGTACTACTGCACAACCACAAGGTGGCAGCATAAGCACACATTTCTTTTGGCGAGCCTGAACATTCTCTTGGCGTCAAAGCCAAATAAACGGCACTAACTTATACGCCCATCGATTACGAGCAACATAAAATAATAATGTGACTGCATCAATCAGTTTCTCTAATTGACCGATCAGCAAGAAATAGTTGCAGTGAAAAAAAAAATATGTGCGCTAAATTGTGCGCTACCTTTTTCAAACAGCTCATTGCTTAAATGGAGAAGAAATCTGGCATCCTGTTAGAAATTCAACAGAGTCGACCTCTTTGGGAGCCAGCTATTTATTTTTTATTTAGTCGTGCAATAGCTGGTAATGTCCTTTGAATGAAGGAATGAGGACCGTGAGCTCCGAAAAAGGGAGAAATCTAACCTGCTTGCAAAGACATATCGATCGTATCCAGCCTTTCCCAGACTTCTCGTATTGATGACTCGGCAATATGGCTGCTGGCTGCAATTCTTTGCTCTGTATGGGAACAGAAAACGGGAGTGAGACAAATGTTCAAAGTACATCATATCTAAACAGTGATGCATGTGGAGACAGATTGGTTTTGAGTGTGTGACAGCGCCCCCCCCCCTTTCCTTTTATGATGGCATTGCAATTTACAGCGTCTGCTGTTTGGTGACGGGGCACTCTGGCCTGAGTGACGTTCGAAAATGACTCGTTCTACGCCAACTACACCACAAAGGGTTATTGATTTAAGTCGAGGCAAACGTCGAGAGAGGTTGGAGAGGGCAGCGTAAGAAAGGGGAAAAAAGCCTCTGGTCATTAATCAGCCTGATTTAAAGAAATGACACACCGGCGAGTGTTCTTCCTTCCACCCTCATTAATCTACAACAGAGAGGATGAAAAGGTAATTCTAAATGTTACTTTAAATTCCTTTGCACTCTGCATAATCATGTTTCAGACTGTGTAGTATCGCATTTGCTCGAAAGTGGCTTTGGATTTGCCACCAGCCAAGATGATGTTATCATTGGAGAAGAAGTTTGTGCATTCCACAGGGATCAATCAGGTCGACCCGTGGAGAAAATGCGCCCCTATTTAAAATGGCTCATTCAGAAATAGATTTTCTTGGTTGCTTAATTTCACACTTGATGTAAGTGCAGTCTCTCCAGAGAACCAGCTATTGGTATGAAAGCATTAAAATGTCCTTTTTTTTTTTTTTCATAATGACCCATTTAACTTTAAAATCCAACTAACGTAGTAGTTAAATAATGCATTCAAAGACCCTGAGGGGAAATATCAAGATAACTGCCATTAAAAAAAAATCAAGTGAGCGGAAAGGAAAGAAGGCATAAAAGTAGGTTGAAGCAAAGGACGGAAAGATTTGTGAATAAGAAGGAAGGAAGGAAGGAAGGAAGGAAGGAAGGAAGGAAGGAAGGAAGGAAGGAAGGAAGGAAGGAAGGAAGGGTCTTCTAAGTCAAGTCAGGATGCAAGACTAAAAATCAACTCTGATGGAAGGAAGGAGGAAAGAAGTGGGTTTATGGAAGAATGCAATCATTAAAAACAAGCAGATCTGACTGAAGGAAGGCATGGATGAAAAGTGAGAGGAAAGGAAAAGTGTAAGTGAAGGCAGGAAAGTAAGTTTAAGCAAAGAAAGGACGGATGGCTGTATGGACAGGGAAAAAAAGCGGGTGTGAGGGATGAAAGGCAACAGAGGAACAAAAACATGGAGGCCAGAAAGGAAAATATGCCATGAAAAGAATAGAAATGTAATAAAAGGAACATTCATTTTAAGTATTCACCTGCTGTGTTAAAAAAAAAAAAAAAACAAATTCAGGGCAAGACTGCTTGTGGATGTTCATCAAGAGTTAAAATAGTCACGTTTCGAGTCAAAAGGTGGACATTTTATTTGACTTTTTCAGTTTGTAACGCCGCCAACATTTTCTTGAAGGACTTTGTTTAGTAGTGCGTAGATGCCTTTGAACGTACGATACTCACCGTGTCGACGTTGTCACATTCGCGCTGAGCAATTATTCGGTTGCACATTTGCTGCTTCGGGCCCCCCCGAAAAAAATGACGGTGTCTCTTGGTCGCTCACTTCTCCTCCCTGCCGGTTGTTTTGCGCAAAAACAAGCAGCCAAGTGCAGCCAAAAGAGGGAGGGGAAGAGGAAATGCGGTTCAACTGGGCTGCGTCTTCTTCGAACTATCCCGGCTGCTTTTGACACGCCATACCTCGATTTGGGAAGAAGGGCGAAATCTTTTGTGTTTTGTTTTGCTTTTCTACTCACTATTGAGCCACTTTTGTTGCCTTTGGACAAGGGCGTGTGGTTTCCAACCGGAATGCCCCTACTAGGTTGCTGAACACCAGACGCCTGATAATGGCTTCCATAGTCGGCAAAGTTGCCGGGAGACTTTTGGGAAGTCTTGGTGCTCGTCGGCCCGTTTTGAAAGCGCTTCGCCCGGCGACGTTTTTTCTTCACAAGGTAAATGGACGTTTCTTTCCACGTGATGGTCACGAACCCCCGCACGTTTGCAAAACGAAGATGTTTCGCTGTTTCGAAAGGTACAAAGTGTCGGGATTGCGAGTAGAAGCCTAAAAAGCGGAATTTGGGAGTTTAGCCTGTGGACGGTTTGTCAGAAAGATGCTAATGTTTGTTTTTAATTGAAACTGCACTTCACCTGGTTGTGCGAAATAACATCACTTTGACACGTGGGAGGGGCTTATCGAAAGTGCAACAGCGATTTTTTTTAAACCCAAATTACTGGAATTAATTAAAACGATTGATTTTGTTATACCCTTCGGATCATCCGAAAGTTCTAAAAAATACTATATATATACTGTATGTACCAACTCTATATTTATGTACAAAATGAAGTAATCCTAGTGTGCAGACAGTGCTTTTTGTCACTGTCGGCACACGGCAGTGTCGTTTTTATTTTTATATATACAGTACCAGTCAAAAGCTTAGAAAGGCGCTCTATTTCTGTATTTTTACATGATTAAAAACAGTACACAATTGGAGATGAATACTGTATTTTCCACACTAAAAGGCGCACCTAAAAGCCTTCCATTTTCTTAAAAGCTTTCAGTGCCCTTAAAATCTGACGTGCCGAGTGTATGGTAATTACGGTAGTATTTCGACCCCAAAATGGCTCCTTGCTTGAGACATGTTTGACAACGCAGAGTTCAAACTTCAGGCGATCGGTTTCGCAGTTGAACACGGCAAGAGAGTTCAACGTGAACGAGTCAATGTTAGAACTTGCTGTTGGTTAAGTGAACTGTGTCGCTGCTTTGTTTTCCTGACATCTGATCGTTCTCTTGGCATTTCCTTGAGCGAAGCTCCATCTAGTGGATGCATTGTAGATTGCGTCTTATAATGCGGTGCGTCCAATGTATGAAAACAATTATAAAATAGGCCATTCATTGAAGGTGCGTCTCATAATCCAGTGCGCCTTTTAGTGTGGAAAATACGGTGTTTTGAGAACTAGTTTTGCGTGAGTGTTTAAAAATAAATAAATTAAATAATCCATTACCAGTGTTGCACTTCATTGACAGTCTCAGGGCACGCACTTATCGCACATATTCTTGGTTGGCTATTCCAAATGTACCGACTTGCATTTTTTCCCCCCCGTGGAACGTATCCCCAGCTAGTTGCTTCATAGCTCATTTCACCGTGAATTTTTGTGCCCTTACTGTGATGCCCTAAGTTGCTACTAGATGGCGCCAAAGTTATGACAAATAGGAAAGTGATACATCATCATTGTGGACAGGTCTTTGTATGTCAGGGCGGAGCTAAACCTGGGTTGTGAGTTGAAGTTTGTGTCGTCGTCGCAAATGCGTGTGCACAAGCATTTCTTGGTATTTTATTTCTGAATTAAATCATAAGGCAATTGATTTTTAAGGGTATTGTTGTAAGATAATGAGTTTGAAATGATACGAAAGTGTTCGGTAATCATTGTTTGCGGTGCAATTACAACGCATTTCGTGTCTCGCAAATTCACAGTTGAGCACTGTGGGGATTTACTGTAGTGATGTGGGAAGTATAATTTTTATTTATTTTTTTATTACATGGTCTACGAAAGCACAACATTGTAAAGTGGCTCTGCATTTCTGCTTTGCCTCTGAAGCATTATTATGTGAGCTTTTTTTTTTTTCTGTTTGCGGATAGCAAACAGAACCCAATCAATTATTCATGTCCATTACGACAGTCTGTCGGGATTTACGGAGTGTCAAGACATCCACCTCACTGATCATTGCGCCGTACACGAGCTCATCACAGCGGTGGCCGTTCAATTACTTTTCGGTTCGAGCCTCCGCCGTGGAACACAAACCGCAATTACTTTTAAAATGCGCTTTTAGACCGTAATAAATGGCCGGCCTTGCCCAATGCGTTTCCCCGGACCCCGCTGCATTGCCACGGCAGAACGCTCAAGCGGCGTACAGCTTCAAATGCAGGTGAGTATAGTCTCTCGCTAAAGAGGAGGGCGGTGAGGGGGCAGGGGGGTAGACACTACATAAAGTGACTCCCACGCCGTACTGGAACGTCTCCCGCCTCTGATTTATCGATCGGCTGTTAAAGTGCCATCTTTTTACCCTCCGTGTGATCATCCATGACTATGAGCGCAGAGGGCGGACGGATGCCTAATATCCATCGCCAGTAATGGCCTAGCCGGTTGAGAGTGCTAGAAAGAAGCAAAGTGTGCATCCTATCAAGATTCATTCTTGCCTCTCAGATTGATTAAACTGAGCCAGTGAGTTTGTTCCCGGGACACCGGCGACGACCTCTGAGCCACACCCCCACCGCCCATGAGGAAAAAATAATGGCAATACTCACTTCTTGTGTCACACTTGGGCCACTGCAAAAGCCACATTTTCACGTTTTAGCTAACGAGTGTCGAAAAATAAGTTCTCGGCAGTGTAATCAGAATATTACAGAGATGTCCTGTTGAAAGAAGTGAAATCGTAGGCTCGCTGAAGGCGAGTCGACGTCACGCGCCACGTTTTTTAAATATTCCTGAAGTAGAAAAAGGAATTACCTTAACCGGTCAATTGTGGACATTTAAAGGAGATGTACTGTCATCAAACTGCTCCAAGGATCAAGAGTTATAGCACACTTTTAACCCTCAATTCAAGCGATGCTGAAATCAGTGTCTTTTGAGGGGTCATGGAAATAAAGCCACTGTTTTTCTTGACGATGACATCGAGTGGGTAGCTGCTTGTTGTGCCCCGACTCTAAAAAAAATCCAAATGAGTGTGAATTGCGTGTGTATTATGAGCCTCCATTAAAAACACTGCTGCTGAAGGTAACACTTCAGCACCAAGATGGTGAAATACAAATACCCCTTGGGGTTGCGTTTCTACACAGATAGACAAAACATAACTGACGACATGATGCACTTTCAATTCTTTTTGTAGATTATTATCTGGCCGTTTAGTTCAATTTCCTGTTCAGTGGCCGCCATCAATTTTTTTTCCCTCTTTTCCGCTTTTCAAGAAAGCAAGAGATACTTCATCCTGTAGATGTTCACCGAGTTGAGGTCTCATCAAGAAATGTCAGTCTCGTGATGTCATGATGACTTTGTTAGAGTGCCCCTCCCCCCCAACCATGAATAGTGAAAATTTGCAAATAATGGACACCCTTCCCAATTGGTGTTTGTAACGACATATAGATGCCACAAGATGGCGTCAATTGTGATCGTAACTCACCAACGCCATGCACCGACATTTCCATGAAGTATTCAACTCAACTAAACCACCTACACACGAGGCTCACCAATAATTCAGTCAGCGGTACTAAATTGTGAAACGAGCTGCAGGTTTTGTTGTTGTGAAAAGCGATATTATCGTTTCGCTTGAGACTGCGTTGGCTGTTTCCCAAAAGTGTGCTCACTCGCTGTGGTGAAATTTGGGTCTTCTAAGACCAGATGTCTCGAAGCGCCATCCGGTTTGGGATTGAGGTTTGCTTCCTGTTGATAATTGAAGAGACGCGAGGGCGTGGAATGATACAATAATCATGTGGATGTTACGCGTGAGTGTGTTGAACTGTTGTTGTTCTTTTTGTTTTTTTCGACATTTTTCGTTATCCCGCTGTGCTTTCTCCACCAAAGCCGCTGGGATCAACGCTTCACTGCCTGCACTTCATCACAATGACAGCTGGGAGTAATTGAATTTTCTTACGTAGTGGCTCTTACGGGGGTGGTGGTGGGGGGTTTCCACCTTAAGCGTTTTGCAGCTCAATCCCGCTCCCCTACCTTTCCTGCAAGCTACAGCAAACCATTGAAATAAGTGATCGCCTTCTGCTTCCATACGTGCGAGTAGCGTAGCTCAACACCTTTAAAAAAACACGGCTCGCCGAATGAGGCCGCTTGTCGCCGCGCTCGCCATGACCAGTTTCTCAAGCACTAAGCGTGGCTTTGTTAAGCACGACCTGAAGGAATTTTGCCACTTTTCGGCCTTGACCGCATCCCGTAAATAAGAAAACCCACGGCTGTGGAGGCCAGTCAGCTGAAGGTTGAGTGTGATCGTGCGGAGCGGGTGTGCAGCTTTGAAATGCATTTCAAACTCGCCATTTTTATTTATTTTCTTAAGTTCCTCGTTTCTTTGGGCCTGAAGAGTCACGTGACCAGGCGGACCCCCTCATGTTGCTTGCTCAGTCTTGTTCATGTTTGCATTTCATCCTGAGGTGACGCACCTTCTTTGACGCTCGGCAGCCGCTTCATTATGACCGCCACAAACGAGCTTCAACACAAACGGGCGGCTCCATCGTTTTGCTGCTGTTTTTGGTTTTTGTTGTCATAGCGAACGTCATGAGATGAAAGCCCCTCTGACAAAAGTGAGCATCGACAATCTCTATGGAAAAATATACATTGTGCACTTCGACTTCATCATGTGGTTGTTTCTCTGTCCAGCCTTTTTTTTTTTCTGAGCTCACAGTGGGTCACAGTGCAAAAGCTATCAGCGCTCACTCAAACTCAATAGCGATCGAGCCACTGCTACTCTTGAATAATCAAGTAGCTGTTACACGGCAAAATTAGGATTCCGAAAGAGTAATGTTGTTACATTTGAGTCCACCTGGTGAACGTCAATCCCTTCTTTTTACTTTGAGCGGCCTCCGCAGCACTCTTTTTAATTTGATATTGATTTAATGGTATGCTTGCTGGAGGACAAAAGGTGATGGGGGAAC
>CAAKHF010011271.1:24836-51969 GCA_901007745.1 Hippocampus kuda
TGTGTGAGAGAGAGTGAGAGAGAGTGTGTGTGTGTGTGTGTGTGTGTGTGTGTGTGTGTGTGTGTGTGTGTGTGTGTGTGTGTTCCTGACAGGAACGTAAAGTTTTTTTGGGGTTTTTTTTTGTACTTCTTTTGACTGTTTATTTTTACATCCCAGAAGTGTTTTTCATACAAATAGTGATAAGTGCAGTCTGACTTTATTTCTGCTTGAGTGTAGTTATGGCGCATTTCGACAAATTCGGGTTACAGTGCAGCTGTTGGAATCGAATTGTATTGTAAATGGAGAATTTTGAGAGAGCATGGAGATTGTAAAATACACACAGCACAATGTGGAAGCTTCTGGAACGATAAACATTGAATGGGGTCAAATTGACCCCCAAGGATAATGGGGGGCGGGGGGGGGGGGTTAATCGCAGCGGCAGATATTTTACTCTAGAAATCATGAATAAAAAAACCCAACATCTGGCATGCCTATGGCTGCCATTCCGTTGCCAATGAATCCATCCAATTTGCTCGAGACTGCGCACGTGATTCTGTTTGTCTTGGCAACGTGATGATTCCCACTTTTACCTGAATCCGTACCGTCATCTTGTTACAATACCGCCTTCACGCTTCCACGGCGTGTGTGCGTGCGTGCGTGTGTGTGTGCAAGCTTGGCTGCGTCTGCTGAATCTCAACTGCGGTGCTCGTGCTGACTTGGCGAAGACGCGAGCTGTTCTCCCGCGGATGAGTGAGCGTCCTGTTTATTGCGATAAAAATATTATGAAACGTGAGGCAAAACCATGCGTTGACAAAAAAAAAAAAAAAAAAACAATTCCACTTTCAATCAGCGGAAATTGCACTCCGAGCCTGGTGGGATTCTACGTCATTAAGCAAGGGGAGGGGGGTGCAGTGTGCGTTTTTTTTTTTTAAGTGGAAAAAAATGCTGGTGTCATCATGTTTCCAGGTTTTGTTTGCATTCCAATCCTTGCCAGTTCATCCAATTAGCAAGGGAACACTCTTAAATCATGATGGATTATTTGTTCTTCCCAGGTGCGTTTTATTGGAGCTTGTCGGTCTGTATTCTACAGCACACGCCCGCCCCCTACAGGTAATGATGGTTTACTGCACTACTATTACCTCTCCTGGCGATAATACAATCCTCATAATAAGAGACCAACGGTGGGCCAATTATGGCTCGTTCCGAGATTTGCCTTAGCAAGAGCCCTGTAATATTTGCTGAAATAAATTTACAGTTTTTACCCAAAAATGATAAAAAAAATTTTTTACATTTCTAATTTAAAATGTGATCACTTGATTCATTGTAATTGCTAATTGACTTGCGAGTGACCCAATTTATGATTTTTTTTTTTTCCCCCTCTGTCCTTGTTTTGCGAGCAGGCTTCATATATGCTGCAGCTCGAGCCAAGTGGGGCGTGACTCACAAAAAAAAAAAAACCCGCAGCAATTTATGTCCAGTAATTAGAGAGCGACACAATGATACCGATTATTAGCAGGCAAGGAGATCGATAACTGATACATGGAGCCAATATTCATTTGCAGTAAAAAGGAAAATATTTGTCAAAAAAACTTGGCCCATCTGTGTACTTTAAAAATCAAATATGGCATCTGAGTTAAAAAAAAAAAGTTTGCCCACCCTTGCTCCAGCCTGCGACTCTTCTTACTTTGGCAGGAGTGTCGCTCACCTACAAGCACGGGCGTCTGGCTCTGGAGGTGCCGCTGACGTGCAGGAGCGAGACGTGCCTCTTCTTTCTACAGCCCATGCTCATGACGGTGGGCAACCTGGTCAGCGAGCTGCAGAGGGAAGACCCCGGCGTCACCGCCACGGTGCTCTCCAAAGGTACCTACTCCATTGCAAACAACCCCCGCCCCGTAAGTGACACCGATTCGCGGCATGCCGTCAAACGGGTTCTGTGGGAGCGTGGTGGGCAACGAAAGAGGTCAAGCCACAAAACTGTTGCTTCACTTTTTGGGAAAATGTCCAAACCGATCCCTTCCGTCTGTTTTGTATCCTGCGTTCTTTGGGCAAATGGCACGCTACGCAGCGGACCGGTTGCCAGCTGTTTGCAGGGCACATGTAGACAGCCACTCAGACCGACGAGAAATTTAGAGTGCGAGTGGGCAAATGTTGTGCTTTTAAACCCTGCTTCTTGAGATGAGTTTTAATCAGTTTGGCCTTTTTTGGGAGTTTTCAGGAATTTTGGAGAGTTTCTGGTCCAATTGTCCTATTTTATTTGCTCCGCTTGGCGTAGTGTGATTAGTTCTTATGTGACTTTTGTCAATTTGCAGGGCAGTAGGTCATTGGATGCCCGCCAGTTTCCAATGCAGTCTCGTGTTGAAAGTGACTGTGGGTGGCCACATAAGCCTTGCGTCACGCCGACCCGACCTCTTAGCAAAATGGAGCTGACACGCAGCTGAGACGGTCCCGAATGGAATGCTTATGCAATCGGAATGGTTCACAAGTGAAGTTGCCATAGCAACCTCTGGGCAATGGAAACTCGCAACACCTAAAGAGATAAATAGATTTTTACAAGATTTTTACAAGGTTGTGGATTTTGCATCCGGACACGGTATTTGTCATGTCGAGTCTTAAGTGTCGTTTTCATCCGTTGAGCATTTTAAGGGCGTTTTCGTGACTAATTTGTGTTTTCGCGTGTGTGTCCCGGACAGATGGCGAACGTGTTGCCTACAACACTCTGATAGAAGCACTGCTGATAGACAAGCGCTTCAAGTTGGTCATCAACAATACCGTTTACGATGTCCACGCGCCGGAGAAAGGTACGGAAACATGTCCGCTTTCAACATTTGGAATGTTTTCAAACCTGAACGACTTGTTCTCAAAGTAGCACTATCCGTCTTTTGGAGCGAGGGGAACGTGATCGTTCTTGTCTATGTTCGATGCGATCCGTCCGATTTGAAGTAACGTTACAGTCACGGTGGGGGGTGGGGGGTATTGTTGACCACACTTGTTTTTTGTTTTTTTTCCCAGTTTCTTGTTCATTTTAAAATGCCCGGTACAGTTGAAGATACATTTGTTTGGACAAATGTAATGGTAACGTCGCAAGAATGTCTTGCCATTTTTTTCATGGATTTCTTGATAACCAGAATCACTTTGGTCCTTTCGTGAATAGCTACGGCAGTATACTGCCCAAAAATGTCGGGTTTGTGGCAGCCCGTGTTTTGTTTTCTGTCCATGAGTCACATGGCTACACTTTTAGTAGTCACAAGCGTTAAAATGAACAAGAACTTGTTTTGTCTGTTTCAATATGAAGATTTCTGAAAGGCAACAAAGGTCACCTAACCGTGAAACCACCAATTCGACCCGACAAAACGCTACTGCGGATACATTAACTCAACATAGAAACTAGTAAATGCTTAATTCTGAAAAACTTGACATAAAATGGTCCTCGTCCTCTGTTTCGGCAGTGTGCAAGTCCAGCGAGCGTGCCCTGCAGCTGAACGACATGAAGCACGTGGTGCACCTGCTGCACACGGCCCTTCACCTGCCCGAACACCAGCTGATTCAAGAGCGCCAGCTACTGGAGAGACTGGACAGCCTCAAACAGGAGTTGTCCCCCCTGGAGAAGGTGTGCCCAAACACTTGATACCCACCGGAACCAAAGTGTATTAATAATAATAATAATAATAATAATAATGTCCTCTTGACTTGGTGAAGCAGCATGTGGCTCTCATCTCACGGTCATTTGGATGTTCTCCATTACTGTAAGCTGTGGCATGTTTATGATCACAAAGGAGCTCCGTTTAGTACAAGTCGTCAAATATGTCAGAAGGCCTTGAACTGCAACAGAGGTGACATTCTTTGTCCTCTGCAAAGAATGACTAATATTACTGTCGCTTTCTGAAGAGTTAAGACCACTTTCATGTTGGGTATATAGATCGATTTTGAAGATGTTGCTATGGTGACTTCCGGCTTGTCCTAATGACCAACAACAGGGTTTTTTTCTCTCCCTCGCTGACTGTCACCGCATCCCGATGCTCATCTGCCACGCGGCCAGATGAAGGCACAGCTGTCTCAAACTGCAGAGGTCCATACATCCAGGGCGATTTGGACGGGTTTGGCGCTTTTGTCCGTGCAGGGCGGCGCCCTGGCCTGGCTCACATGGTGGGTGTACTCGTGGGACGTCATGGAGCCCGTCACCTATTTTGTCACCTCTGCCACCAGCATGGGGGCCTTTGCCTACTTCGTCCTCACAAAGAAGGCAAGCAAGCCAAAATTCCCTCCCGCGCACTCGATTGTTTGGTCATTTTTTCTTTCATGTATTGTTTCCTTTTTCCAGGATTATGTTTACCCCGATGCAAAGGACAGACAATTCCTGCATTACTTCTACAAGGGGGCGAGCAAGAAGGAGTTCAATGTGGAAAAGTACAACAAACTCAAAGATGAGTTGGCTCAGGTGTGTTGTCACCGCGACAAGCGCAGACATGCAGTGGAACAAGACGCAGCTAGGTCTTGTATGCTAGTTGCTAATTTTATTTTATATTTTTCCTCACCATCTTCTGCTTTCGTCTTGTAATTGACCGTACCCTATTGATTCATCATTTGCTGTTTTTATTTAGGCACCAACCACTTAGGCTTGGTTACATAAAAGAAAGGCTTAAAGTACAATTTAGAATTTAACCCTGAATATTTTTGAGGGAGGAATCGCACAACTAAAAGGCAGACGGTGTCGTACAAATAAATAATTCAAGCAAAGGTAAGCATTTCGTTAGCAAGCAGGAATATCCGATATTTCCGGACAAAATTTGCGAGGCTCAATCGTAACAGCCCCGTGCACCAATGGAAATTTATCAGACGCTTGATTGTCTCTAAAGTCCAGGAAAATGTTGTTCAACGTTGCTACTAACAAGTTTCTAAAAGTATTTGTATCAAACCAGGTCATTTTTTATGCTCTGTCTACACGTTAATTTGGCAAATGAAATATTTGTCTGTATTCACTATAAACTCCACATGTTCCAGGTGGAGGATGACCTCAAGCGCTTGCGCAATCCAACGCAGCTTCAACTCCCCATCGAACAGATCCAGGCCAAGCCATGATGTCATCACAGCGCAAAAAAGAAAAGCACTTAAGGTTTATTTTCATAATGCTGCATTTTTAATCAGAAATATTGATGACTGTTGTATTTGGATGGGGGGAGGGGGGACAGATACAAACAAACTGGAAAATTGATGAAATAAACTCATTTGCTGAATCTGTTCGTCACGGACAATGACTAATGCGAGTTGCTCTGTTCTTAATGAGTCATACAGTGCATCGTGACTTTTTTTTAATGCGCGCACCCATACTCCCTGAGGTACAGTCATCAGTGTCAGCTGTGGTTTGGGGTGCAAAAAAAAAAAAAAATCACATTTTGAAGAAAAGTTTGACCACTGACACAACTTGAAAGACGAATACAAACGCACACGCAAATACATCAATTCCCTTTTTTTTTTGGGGGGGGGGGACAGCATATTGAAGAAAAGTCATAAAAAGTGATCCACTGTGTATAAAGTTAAAAGTTAAGACGCACCTTGTCATCAATAAAAGGTAAAATAACCCGAACAGGGACACCTGATATCCAATTGGTAAAGTTTGGAAAAAGAAGAGTGCGTGTTCAAGGCTGTCATAACAATTAGAATCATTGTCATTGCACTGAGCTGACGGGCTATGCTAAAGAGTCAAAATTATTGGGTGCCGTGTTTGTTACTTAGCAGGCTACAAATAAATAAACCATACCGTATTTCGATGAATGGAACGAAATGGAACGAAAGGGGAAGGTTTTTCTCATGACCTAAGCACCAAAAAAATATATATATATATATATATATATTTCCTGAACCCAAATAAATTGGGGTGTGTTTTTTTTTAATCTATCTATATATGTGTGTGTGTGTATATATATCAATATATCAATATATCAATACACATATATCAATTGTCCGCAGGCTACTTTCTGGTTCACGGATCATGACGAATTTTATTCTGGAGCAGAAGGAGGGTTCCCACATGATTTGAGCACTTTTCATGAAAAAAAAAAAAAATTCTCATACAGTATTTGATCACCCCCTGGTTTGTTAGCGGGCTAATTTTGAGTTCCTGGATAATGTGTCGCTGTTCGTCGTGGCTGTAGCTTTCGAGGTTGGGGGAGCCATAATACACTGTCGGAAACTGGACAGCATATTTCACAAAAAAATAAGCGACTGTTGACCCTCAAGACTCCAAAAGGCGCGATGTTAACTGAACTGGTGAACTCTGAGTAATGCAGGTCCATTGACTCAGCAAAAGTTCTGGAAAGCCAGGCTACGCCCTTTCCGGAAATCTTGAGCTCAACTGGCGTATTTACTTTCATGCAAGCAACAGAATTAGAAAAAGAGTAATTAAGCCAAAGTGAATGTCGGAGAAAACAGGAATCTTTCCTGTGATTGTCAAGCCGTTTTAGGATGGACGCAAAAGTGGCGGAAGGTTTTACTTTTTGGGGCGGAAGTAGAGCTTCTTGGTGAGCATGGAGGCGAAGCAGGGCACTTGCTTCTTGCCGATGGCCTCCCTGTCCTTGCTTGACAAAACGCTCCTCGCCGACACCGTGCGGTTGACCAGCGTCAGGAGTTCGGTGAATTCCAGAGAGTCGCCGTATTTCTTCAGCAGCTCGCACAGGTCCTGGATGTACCACGAACCGTTCATCGTATCCCGGTGTGAGTAGTAACCTTGAGTGGGATGCCGTGGACATGGCAGTTACACAAATGCCTTCAAATGTGGACTAAATTTTTTTTTTTTTAAGGGCTCTAGTATCCCTGCCCGAGCCACTCCACAAAAATGTCTTCCAACTTGAGGGGGCTGTATTGTATTTGAGGGGCAAAGACGTCATAACTTAGTGGGAAAGCTCTCGCAACCCCAACTCTGTGAAATGTGGCCTTTTCCCATTTTGGTGGGGAACACAACGCTCAACACCTTTTCATCACAGCTGCACTCTTCCTAGGCTTTATTTGACGGTCAAGGACTATCCAAAGTGTGTCCAAACACAAAGATTCCTTCAAAGATAGCCGTCTTTTCCCAATCTTTAAGGGTGTATACACCACGACCAGTCTTGCCACAACCCTCCACAAAAACATGACATCAATCCAGGAGGAAGTTGTCCCAATTTAAACAGTCCTTCAGACGTGCCCTCCCCATGTTTATTATTATCCTTGTCTTGCTTTTGTCCCAGTGGCATTCTTCATAGGATGCATTTAAAAAAGCACGTAAGAACTCACACTGGTGAGAAACCTTTTGCCTGTTCAGATTGGGGCCAAAGATTCTCTCAGAAGGGACACTTAATTAACCACACAAGAACCCACACTGGTGAGAACCCTTTTGACTGTTCGGATTATGGCCAAAGATTCTCACAGAAACAAAGCTTAAAAGTACACTCTCGAACCCACACTGGTGAGAAACCTTTTTCCTGCTCACTTTGTGGCCAAAGATTCTCGTGGAAGTCTCAGATTAAAAGTGACCTTTTCCACTTTTTGGACCGGTATACACCACTGCTCTCCTTGCACCAATCCTCCACAAATACGTAAACTCAATTTTAAATTCCAAACTTGGACACCTTCAAATGTGGCCTTACTTTGTGAGGATCCCCACCACAACTATACCAACCCCTACACAAAAAATGTAATTTAAGAGGCTACTTTTGAAGCCCCCAAAACAATTAGTTGCAACATTTATTCTAAATTGAACCACTATTTATCAAAACAAAGTACAAAATGTAAATCAAAGAAAAATTTAGACAAAGATTGGGGGGGTTAGTTGCAACATTTATTCTAAATTGAACCACTATTTATCAAAAAGTACAAAATGTAAATCAAAGACAAAATTAGACAAAGATTGGGGGGGGGGGGTCGTAATTTCTAGGTTTAGCTACTCACCTTCCGCCACCGAGTAGCACATGATGAAATCGGCTCCGGCCGGAAGCGTGTGAACAGCGCTGGCGTCAACCACCACCCCGCCGGTCTTCAACTCGCTGTCCACAGCGTCGTAGGGCACCACGGGGTCGTCATGTTTGTCTCCACGACACGCCTGCCGTTGTGCGAACATTTTCATCTATCCGAGCGATACTGCGCCCGTGACCAGTCGGGTGCGTACCTGCAATACAAAGATCTTGGGCTTCCCGACCAGGCTTTGGCACTTGTTGCCTTTGAAGAGCGACGTGATGTGCTGGATGCTGATCTTGCCGTCGTAGGTGTACACGTGCTCGTCCTCGCCGTGGCTCAGGAAAATGAGCACGAAGCAATCTGCATCCGAGTGATTATCCTCAGCGGCTAGTCGGACAAGAGGTGGACCAATAGAAAACACAAACGTTAGTTGAGCACCGACTTCTGGTCAGGACAAACAATCCTAATTTGGATTAGCACCTTCCAGAGGGACCCAGCCCCTTGACCAGTAGATTTATCATAGGCTCTAAATTGTTGATATTTACAAAAAGGCATAAACTGCATTCATCCGATGATTTAAAGGGGAAGGTGAGTCAAAAATTGTCTTTACAATATGCCCTACGTACCCCCACTCGTGTAAACATCGCATACAAATTAATATTGTTTTATAAATCAAATACATCAGGTCATTCAAAGGCTCGAAACAGTCTTCGGTGTTCATAGAAACGTCAACTATGAATACATTCCATTGTTTCAACAAAGACCCGAATTGAGGGTCTGTCTTTTTTTTTTGTTTGTTTTTGGGTGGTGTTAGATTACGCGAATACTCAAAATTATTTTTGGTCGGCCCTAAATTGGTTTTTAAGTTTCCGTGAATTGTGATGTTTATGAAAACGTATCCATTAGGTTCATCAAAGACTCGACTGGCTTCACTGTGACACATCCGTTGGGGATCTTGTACAACTCCTTTTAAAGTAATGCTGCTATAACAAGCAGACATAACCAGGTAAAAGAAATCGAGTTTTAGGCGACCACCTTTATGGATTATCTCCAGGACTTCCTCGTTTTTGTAGTTGTCATAAACTTTCACATCAAAGTTGAGCGCCTTCAGCCTGAAAAGAGAAAAAGCAACGCATTGCAAACAAAAAACATTTGGCGGGTAGGGAGATGGACTATACCTGATCTCCAGGTTGTAACGGTCAGTGTTTGTGCCGTGTCGGTCGTTCATGCCAAGGCGCCAGAAGAAGCGCTCCTGGTTAAAAATGAGTGCCTGGCCTCGTCGTTTGTAGTCCATCTTGTACTCCTCAGCAGGGTCCAAAAAATTATCCCTGTGTGTGATCACGGAACACTGAATACCTAAGGTGGAAACTAACGGAAGCTTTCTTGAGAATACTGTATCCAAGCATACCTATTGAAGGCATCCGTCTCTGTTAGATTCTGGACGTACAGAGCTAAAATGACACGGAAACACAAACATGTGGCATTTAGGCTTTTTTAGAGCCCGAGCGGCAACCACTGCAAGGTCCCGATTGTTGTTTTTTAAATTATTATTAATAATAATGTTATTGTTCTCTGCAAGGATTCACATATGTAATGCATGGATATCTACCCATTAGTTGACAGAACAAGGCAAAAGATCATCTTAACCTATGTCATATTTTATTACAAAATGTAAATACTGTATATTGATTCATAACAAACGACAACGTGAATATGGAAATGCTTTGTATGTGAATTAACTTGAACGATTTCCAGGCTATAAACAGTCAGGGCTTGTTGAGGCAATGATTAACCCTGACATGACACTTCTTTGTTTCGTTTTCTATTTTTTCCCATTATTTTCTATTGAACCAAATAATACTTTAATGTGACATCCCCCTCGAATAATAATGTTTTTTTCTCAACAAAAAGCTGTTGTCAACCACTTACTCGTCCTGTCGGTGACGGTCGTGGGGCGCATCATGGTAACGCTCGCTGCTTGAAGAAAAGAAGTCAGGAAAGAAAGAAATCAAACATTGAATTAAAGTAAACATTAAACAGTTGAAATGCTGCCGGGCGTCCTCACAACAGTTTTATGAGAAAATGGCGTGACAGCCACCAAGTAATTGTATCGTTGAGTAACTGACGACAACTATTTAAACTTTTACTAAGAAGAAACATTCAGGTCTCTTCCCCGACACATACGTTATTATAACACAAAAGGCACATTTATCTACACGTAAATATGTATCACACACACGTAAATGTTGTTTTACCTGGACGGCAAACCTTTCCCTTTGCTGTTTTACTCCACCTTCCCCCGGACAACAGTTCGCCAACTCCTCACAGATACCTCAATCAGCTCCGCCCTCCTCTGCGCTCATTGGTCAAGAGATGGGAGACGATTGGCCCACACGAGCTGCCAATCAAAGGGGATGCTTCCGCGCTACATCCCGAATCAAAGTTCGAAATTTGATAAATCACTTCAGTTTAGCCCCGAGACTCGTTTACATGTCGACTCTTTCTTCTTGTGTCGTCGTAAAACCTTTAGCTTTGTTTCTTTAAAAATATATTTTCCTTGTCTTTTCTCATTTTTCTCCGTCCTCTTCATCCCATTGACTTCATCCTCTTAATGCTTCTTTTGCTGTCTCCTGTTCGTTCTCCTTCACATCCTCTTCTCCTTGTATGGTTGTTTCCTCCACTTGTGTCCCCTTTAACCTTTTTTTGTATCTTTCTCAAAGATGGAGGGATTTTTTTTCTTTGCAGCGGCCAGGCTGTGACATTTCATGAGTGGCCATACGCGTTCGCCCAGTTGCACGATCATGTTTTCATGAGCACCTGAGACGTCATTGTTATTCATACCATCAACAGTTCGGGTTTCATGCAATAAAATGCACACCTATCCAGTACTTGCTCAACACACTCAGAATACAGTACAAGCATCATAAAGTCTATGTAAAAAGAAAGATTTTCCTGAGATTACTGGATATTTTGTGAACCGTTCTAATAGTCTACTTCGATCTCAATGCAATGATTTTCGAGCTAACAGCCAATCCAAGTGAACAACTGTCATGTTCGGCCGACACTGTTTTGCATACCGCAATTGATGGCCTATTTATCAAAATAATATCCGAAAAGCACACTGACACAAAAAATACGTCATTAGCCAGGTGTGGCTCCGCCCCCTCCGCCACTTGCCGTTTACCCGCCTTCTCTGCAGCTCTTTGGCTTCTTTGTTTCCCAAAGTGCCTTTGCGTTCTTCCTCCCAATTTTTGACACTTGAATCAGTCCTCCCTCAGGGTTGAGTGTTTAGTTGCGCAAGACTCACACTTACCATGATGTGTCTTTAAATGTGAAGTTGTTTAAATTGTAAATCCTTGTGCATCTTGTTTGGCAGGTTCTGCCACCGATGCATGTAGGGCTTGGAATAAACGTAATGCACCCGACTCTAGTTAATTATTTTCGTAATATTAGCCACACTGTGGGTGTAATCAGTGACAACAGACCATACAGCGTGTAAAACGTTTGTCACTTTCTCTTGTTAGAGTACGGAGACATCCCAACTCATCTGTAAAAAAATTAAAAATTAAAATACGTACGCAAAAGCAATTAGCAAATGAAAGAGGCCAAACAGAGTAATTCATAAATTATTTTTATTTTAATGAGGTTTTTCAGACTGGATTCCTTCTGTCTAAAGCAAGGTACACACTGGGATTTTAAACATCTCAACCGATTTTTAAAATGTGAGACGAGGGAAAAACAACCTAAACAAAACAAAACAAATCCACGCTTAGTGCTCGAATAGTGTGAGTACTCCTACACACCACATATGGTAGCTGTGAAAGTACCAGGACGACCTGTGAAAGGCAGCATAGTGCAATGAAAAACAATAACTAGTGGCAATTAGGAAGCGTTTAGTTCATGTCACAGTTCCCAAGTCTCTTTGCTTGGCCACATTCTGTGTTGACCAAACAAGGATTTGAAAAAATAAAATTAGCGTGAATATTGAACAGCTTTAACATTTACGAATGTCACCTTAGACGTTTTTTCTGTGTGTGAATTGGGCAGAAAATTCACTCTTAGCACACCCCAATGTAATCTTTTGGAGACATCTGACAATCAAGCCATTTGCTGACCACAACTGGAAAGCAGGGGGAAGAAAAAAATGCTCCAAATCAGCCCTTTTATGAGTATGTGTGAACCCCACTTTACCCCAAAAGCCACCAGCGGACCAACGTACTGAACAACACGTACAAAGAACATAAATAATTGAATGCATTTCAAATTGTTTCCAGGATCATCAGTCAAAAATATTCATGCAGTCTGGTGTCTAAAAGAGCAGCAGCAGCAGCAGCAGCAGCTCTATCCCTGAGAAATGTCTACTTTGTGAACCCTCTGTTGTCATCAAATCAAATGTCCATCCACAAACATGATCACAGCTCCTTCTTGACTTCATACTGACACACGCACGACCCTCGCTGGCTGTCCAAATATGGTTTGCATCCCAAGTGCATCACGGCGTCGAACAGCAACGTCACCGCAGACTCGCACGCTGGGCAATAAATAAATAAGTAAGTAAATAAATAACAAAAGGACCGACTGAGTGCACAAATATGCATGCAAAAAGCAAACACACTGAGATGTGCTGTATGAATAAAGCTGCCCCCTCATTTGAGCAGCTGACCCCCAAAATGTCTGCACACATCCATGATCATCAGGCACTGTGACCCCCGCCTCCCTGCATTTGGACCTTTTACCTTGAACACTGTGGCCCAATCCCAGTGTGCGTTGCACATTCCTGCAAATGGTCTCCAGACAGTCCTGGAACTGCTCATCGCAGTCATGCTTCTCACGGCCACATGTGTCATAGCAGCGGTCGTGCTGGTTGCAGCATTTCGTCATGGATGGGATACCGATGTCGAACTGGAAAAACAAGATACTTTCACGCTGTCTCCATTTTTTAAAGAAACACTGACAAGACAAACGGTCGATTTTCTCTTAAGGGGAATTTTCACTTGCCCTCCAAAAGGAGGGATTTTCTTTTGTCACTACTGCACAGCATCAACACAGAATGAGGGGAAAAATAGACAACCATATAAGTTTCCACCAACAGATGAAGCCACTTTCTCACTGCATTTATGAAAGTGGCCTTTCATACAAATTCAAATAGCGTTACCTGGAATCCAAAGAGCGGCGTCCCGCAACCGTTGGGTGGCGGCGGCTTGTACCCGGGACGAGGCACCGGCCTGTAACCTGAGAGAGGAGAGCAAAGGTGAACCATCTACCACTGTTATCTCTCTGTGTCTGATGAACACATCCGCAGCATATTCAAGGGACAGCGGAAATATGAACACGACAATGTATTTAGGCTGCTTTAGACTGAAAAGCCCGAAGGTAATTAACAAAACGCACCTACGTTGCTGCTGTCCAAGAGAAAGCAGGTGATATTTATTTTCCCGACGCTTTTGTACTTTAACTCACTACAAAAACAGATATCTGCACTTCCAATTGTATTCCTTACTTTACTACCCACCCTTGACTTTTTTTCCCCACCTCATATGAAAATACGACGGAAAAAGTCAAAAACAGGACATCGACACTTTGTTCAAAAGACACAGACTGCAGGAGTGTCACTGATTGGCTTTGTGTTTTTAAAGAGGAGCCAGAAACACAATTGTAAAACATCATCAATGATTTTGACAATCTGCTTTACCGTCACTACACTTGTAACGACACAAGCCGTCGTCGCCGCCGAACAAATCGAGAGCCGCGTTGAGGTACGTGTCGATCTTATGGATGCCATTGCGGATAGTTTTAAGAGTCATTCGCCAGTCAGGAGTCTCCGCTTTCTGTTCACAGCAAGATACAGAAGCCACGCATACAACCAGGACGAAAACAACATGGTTTATCGTGAGCATGACCCGCTAGATTATAAACAAAAGCCGATTGTGAGATAGCGTGACTGCTGTACACGTCGTCTTGTCGGCATTTTCAATTGTGTTTTCATTTTCTCGGTGTAGCGTTTCATTTTCGGGCAGTCACGTGACGTATGCTGCATTCCATTGTATTGGGATTATTACACAATTCCACCACAAAAACGCCCAATAATGTTGGATTGTTTGTCGTTATATTTTTATAAATCTTGTGTTTGCGTGTTGTTGTTGAAATTTCGGTCAATCCCGAGTGGCGTTTCAATGCCCTTTTTAGGCCGAGTCGACGGTGGATATATTATGATTTCCGAGATGAATTGAAAGCACCGTCGGGATAAACCAATCAGACATTTGCGGAAGCTGTTTTCTTGTGTGACTGAATTAGTACGGTGCCAAAGATTTGTTATGTAGTGAATGTTTTTTTTTCATTGTAATGTTTTCAATAATTATTGGTTTTTATTTAAGACCCCTGGCATATTATTTTTATTTTTTTAATTTGCTCTTTGGTTGTTATTGTTCTTTTTTCTCCATGTGTGGTGTTTCTGAATGGGCCCTACAATTTGTTAAATAAAAAATAAAAAAATCTTCCGCAGTTTCGCAACATTTATTGAGCCAAGGCACATATTTTACATTGGAAATAACTCACGAAACACCGCCAAACAACGTTTCAAAAAAGGTTGATAAAACAGGTTGAGTACGGGATTTCTGCCATCTGGTGGAAGGGCATAAAAAATAGACTGACTAATCAAAGAAAGGATTGCCCATTGCTTCCTTCATTAAGCTTTTTAAACCAAACAAAATAACACAGATTATTACGATATCTGCCTCAATAGCTGTGGTAGAAAACACAAGTTTGGTTACATTTTAAAACTAAAAAAACAGAAAAAGAGCTACTAGTCTGTAAAAAAAAAAAGGCTGATTGTTTTTCAGTAGTCCCCCATGCCCTTCTTCTTAAATGTCAAAAATAAAAATCTTTATATTTTTAGCGTATTAGTCTCATTCTTTTTCAAAACCATCTATATATGACTCAGGCAACTGTTGTAAGATAGACTAATGATTTCAGTAATTCAAATATTTTTTACATTGCACATCTGTCTAAACAGAGACAAAAACCTCCAGTTCTTAATAATGTTACTTTATTTCATTGACAAGCGAGCGCGGAAGAAAATCACTTTCTTCTGTAGTTGCTTAAATAACTGCATAAACGTCCAACATTCTCAAAAACGAACATCTTGTATGAAAGCACCAACGTCCCACAGTAACTCAAATTTTTTTCCTTCCACTGGTGACGTTTCCATCCTTTTCCCACATGGATATTGATTTCATGCTGGAAGCTGATTGGTGGTATTCATGACAGGGACGTAGATGTGCTCACTACTTTTTTCTTTTTTTTTTAATCCCTCTTGCAGAAGAATGCTCCTCCGGAATGTTGAGAGTTTGTTTTGGATGGAAGAGTGAGGTGAACTTGGAGTACTCTTTATTTTCAGGAGGGTTTTTCTTGTGTTACTCCTAGTGGAAATGCTTCTTCTTAAAAAAAAGGGAAAAAACGAACATACACACATCTATTGGTATACATAATAACATCTAACAGTGTTGAAGCAAGTCATCCACCTCGAAAGAGGTTATTTAGTCTGTCCAGCTCTTTGCAGTTTTCCATGGTCATAAGCTCCGCCTTCTTGCGCATACGGTCGTCCCGGTACACCTTGGCGGCATACAGAAGGTCTGTTTCTGGGGGGGAGACAACTAATTCAGTGTAGTTGACATGACAGTATGAAAAATAACATTAATTATATTTAACCAATGTAATAATCACAAATATAATGGCATTTTTAATTGTTTAATATAAAGGTGCAAAATATCATCAAAAGTTGCCTCTTACTTGTCTGTCTCTCTTTCCAGCAGTTATTCCTGACATTGGACACATAGTCTTCCTCCACACTTTTCTCAATCTGCTGCAGCGCTGTTGCCTTGTACTCCGATTTGAAGTCTCTGGTGACGTAGTAGTCCACGTGCAGGTTTTCCGTCTGCCGCTTCACCGTCTGACCCGTGGACCTGGAGAGAATGTGGGGCGTTATAATTAGAGCTACTTGATGGCATTTAGTGTTGTTCGCATCAAGCTAGCAGACATTTGGTACACGAAATTGGTTTGGCTGAACATTTTGGTCTCGAAATATAGTTTAATTCTCTGCATGCTCCATTTGTATGTATAATGCTCCATGTGTTAAAAATAGCAGCTGTTTAAAAAAAAATCTTCCAGATCTGAATATCTATGCTATTTTCCATCAGCCTGTCTATAGAGTTTCACATTATATGTTAGCATGATGCTAACAAACTTTAGTTAGACAAAATTATGTGGTTTGGTTTGCATACACAATGTTTAATTTTATTTAATTGTATGCTCGATTTGTTTGTTTTGCTGCTGTTGTGTGTCAAAGTAGCACTTGTTTGAAGGTTTATAATCACCGAAACATATATATTAATATCTGTTAGCCCATCACTAGTGTTTCACATTAAATGTGAGGATAAAGCCGAAGACTTTGCTTTTTACACATCCAATGTTTTAATCTCTTTTTTAAATTCTGATTTGGAGAACTGTTCCTAAAAATGTGGTGACACTAGTGGTGTGTGGGGGGGCCCTCTAGTGGTAAGTAAAGGAATCACAAAATTAAATGTTCAAACTGAGCATTACGTTGCACTGGTAATTCATTCAAGCATTTCCATGTTGTTTAAATTTTTTTTTAGCGCTTACGGTCGAGAGTAGAGGCTGTAAGGAGGTGGAGAAACCATCATCTGGCTCAGTATCGACACCAAGACTAACACCACGATGGGCATCAGCTGAATCAACATGGAGAAACCACCCTGGAGAGAAACAGAGCTTCATCGACATGCGCACTCAAACACACGCGGCAATGTCCTGTCACGAAACCACGGCACGTACGTCTCCTCTTTCGTCGGTCCTCTCCTGTCGGTAATCGGCGTGATGACTGTAGCTCGTCCTGCCGTTGGCAAACGGCTGCGCGCTTGCTGAGAAGGAGACGGAGAGAAGAGAAAGTTCAGTTCCTAACTTATTTCAAACAAATTAAATGCCCAAATATATATTTCCAGACACTTTCTCGAATTTTCTTTCAATGTTGCTGTGAAGCCAAGTGGTCAAAAGACTGAAACTAGAGGCGGAACAATACATCGACTAATCGACAACCAACAGATTATGAAATGAAAAGATAAATATTTTCATAATTGATTAATCATTTGGAGGCCTTGTTTAATTTAAAATCATCCAGATCCTTGGAATTTTAGCCTGTGAATAGTAAATATTCTGTCGTCGTCCATGATAGCAAACTGCTTAGCTTTGTGTGTGTGTTTTTTTCCCTCTCAAAATAAGACATTCACAAACATCTGCTTTCACTTTGGAAAACTATGATCAACATATTTGACAATTTTCTGACGTGTTACGGACCAAACCAGGAACTGAATCATAATATAACTTGTTTATGCATCTTCTGCACTGTCAGACTGAAATCATGTCATGTTTTTGAATGCGGGGATGGAAATCTTTTTTTTTTCAACCCCATTCATCAACAAAATAAATGACTGATTAATCAATCATTGAAATAATCGTTAGTTGCGGCCCTAATTTCCACAATATGTATGTGTGTGGGTGTAACTCACAGGAGGGGAAGCCTCCTCCAAAGAACATGTTGAAGAGGTCTTCAGGCGTGATGTCTGCCTCGAACCCTCTGTGGAAGTCAAAGCCGTTGCCGCCGCCATGCGCGTGGCCCGCCCCACTTGGCTCTTCGCCTCCCGTCAGGTCATACTGCCGCCGTTTAGCCGGATTGCTTAGCACTGCGTATGCATTGCCAATCTCTGGCGGGTGACATGGAGCTACTATTAGTTTCAGAGTACTTTACTTGAATAGAAAGTGACGTCAAGGAGACGTACTTTTAAAGGCATCCGTTGCTCCAGGAGCGTGGTTCTTGTCCGGGTGAAACTTGAGGGCCAGTTTCCTGTACGCCTTCTTCAGCTCATCCTCGCTGGCTTCTTTGGTGACACCGAGCACTTCGTAGTAGTCTTTACAGCGCTTTATTCTAACAGGAAGAAAACAAGGGCAAGTGTTAAAAGATACATGCTCGGGCTGAACAAATAATCGTGAACTAAGATTATTGATTTTGAAATTAGCTCCCTGTCAATGCACACTTGCGGATTAGTGAAACTGCCTGCGCATATTCATATAAAATTTCTATGGCCCACATGTGATTTTTTTTTTTAAACATCTGTCAAACCATCTTCCCACCCTGTTGTGCTGAAAGCAATGTAGTTGACATCGAAATGTTCTGACTGTGAGATGCCTTGCCGCTATCCAAAAATGCACACCGTTGCGGGAATAGACTATTTTTTGCGTAAAAGGCAAAGGCAGACAAATGCTGTGTCTTTTGTTTTGGGCTCAGAATAAAGAGTTGACATCCTCACAGACATTTCCGAAGAAAATGGAAAATGGATTAATGGATGTCTCAAGATGAACATTAACAAGTGCCACTGTTAACATTTTAAGGCGGTATTCTCACCTTTGGACACCTTCCACCTGCTCTTTCGTGAACACCTTGGAGGATCCTGCTCCTGTGCCTTCGGCACGTTCGCTCGCCGCCTCCGCGCCACCATTTTCCGCATTGTGTGCTGGCTGTCTCCGATGCGCGCCATTAGCTGCAGAACTCCCATTTTTGGTTAGCACTTCCAACAAGGCTGTGATAAGAAAAATAAGTGGACAAAATCACATTGATGTTGAGCAGTGATTCCAATGTTGTACGAGTCTCCCAAGTGCTACACGGGCTCCCTCTACCGGTACACGAATCCGTGACTGGCAGAGTACAGTTCAGTTGTATTTAATTCATAACTTCAAAGGTTATGCATTTAGTCTTTAAGATTTCTTTGAAACTATTTTATATATATAAAATAGTAAAATAAAATTCCACCTATATATATATATATATGGAATTTTTACTTACATTTTAGGTACAATACATTTGGACTATATCGTTGATTCGGTAAAATTGCGTTCAAATGAAGAGTCGCGTGTTTATGACGTCACATCGCCGACAATTCTGACAGAGCAGTGTCAGTGACGCTTTGCAAGAGTTCAAGTGAGCTCAAGATGTTGCTATCGTTCAAACTACGCCAAATAAACACAGTATGTCACGCGGCGAGAATGTGAACATATCCACGACCGTTACGAACAACACTCTAGTTTGATCCGACGACACGCACAGCCCTTAAACAGCGGAGCTTAGTATATTAGCGTACAAGCTCACTAATAGCTTTTGACAAACCATAACTTCTTGGCGACTTTATTTATTCATTATCGACACAATGACTTTCAACCGTTATGGAGTTATGCTCATGAAATATGTGCGACATATTTAAATGAGGTAATACAGTCGGTCTGTATCGCTCTGGTCGGCTAGGTTGTCATCCCCGATGGATCCCCCCACCCCCCACTCCTTCGAGCCGGAGGCTCGGCTAGCCGGAAATCGCCTTACCTTTGGCTCGCGCTGTCGGGTAGAGCCTCTCCGCTTTGTGGAGGAACTTAAGCGCCTTCTCCTTGTCCCCCGCCTCGATGGCTTTCGACGCAATGTTGATACATTTCTCAGCCTCGTCTCGGTTCCCTTCCATCTTCTTTCCTCATCCCTCCTCCGTCGTCCTTTCCTGGGTGGTCACGTGACACACCACGTGACTCATACGTTATTGACACGTCATGGCAGCGGGAAAAAAAACTCATAATTCTATTTAATAATTGTGTAGTTGTGAATGATCGATTAAAAGTCTCAATTAAAAACATTTAGCAAAGTTCTATTTTCATAGATCCAAATTTAGGCATGAGAAACTATCTTCTGTTGAGGTAATTTTTTTGTAAATATGAACAATTGTTGATTTATATTGTTTAGTGGTCCAAAACAAAATTCCGTGAAAACATCACTGAAAATTGAATAAAGTTGTCTGGGTTTATACAGTATCGTTTGTATTTCATCTTAATTTTGTATTCTTAATTTGTATTAAGTTTGTATTCTTTGGCATTCGACTCAGCATGACTTATGAGTTAGATTTGTTCTCGGTTTTACTGTTTGGTGCTTTCTACCGTCTTTATTACCGATTTGTTTTACTGTTTATTATATATGTTCAATTGATCCATGTACAGCACTTTGTATGCAGCGATGGCTGTTTGAAAGTGCTCTATAAATACAGTTGACTTGACTTAATATGCCTTGTTTGCCTTTTAGATAAGTTGTATACGACTGTATTTCTGTATTTAAAATGTCTACATGATCTGAATACTTTGAATAAAGTTTGTGGAAAAAAAAGTTGGTGTGCAGATAGTTTTGGGGCAGATTTCACAAAATTTGTCACGGGATTTTTTTTACTCCAAATAAAGAAATGCAGTTTTGTTCATTTATGTAAGTCTGACATATAGTGACAGGCAGTCACCATATGTTCGATGTGTTTTCTATTACAGTAGACTGCAAAAAGTGCAATTGACCTGTGTAATCTGTTAATGGATGCAGTATGCATTGTCAAAATTTTTTTTGTTTGGTGGCAGTATGCCATGAACGTTTTTAAATACAAAATATGTGCATGGGCTCATTGAAGGTTTTGAAACACTAATTGTTCTACATCCAGATTCTTATTTGATTGAATTTGGAGGAAGGAGGCTTGACCCTGAACGAAAACATCACCATAGCCCTAAAGAAAATTTAAAAACATTACCACACAATTCTGTTCATTTGTTAAGGTTTATTCAGCACATCTGCTACTCAAGATAATTTCATCTTGAGGAAAAAAAATGGACAATCGGCTATTTACAAGACATCACATCCACAAGGACGAGAGTACAACTTTTTTCCAAATAGTGCCATCCCCAACCCCAAATTGAATAAACACCTTTCCCCAAATAGATGCCTCACTTTTCTCACCAGGACAGTAAACAGGATGCAACTGGTGAAAAATTACATTTCAGAGATACCATTTATCTTGCCCCACACAGTATTTTGAACACCTTCGCTCACCCAAAATGTAGCGCCTTGAAACTGCCTCTTAGCTCACGTAACTTCAACATTATCTGGAGACTGCATTTTTTTTTAAAAGATATTCCCAAAATGTGCATGAATAAACATCCAGACCTTGATGAATGAGAATATTCCCAAGCATCAATAAAGGACCTGCCCCATCTGGCAGTTGAGTGAAGAAACTGCCCTGCCCACTCTCAACAGGTGGCGACACAATATTTTAGCACCTACGCACAGACATGCTTCACATAAAAAGTGGGGAAAAAAAGCACATATGCAACAATGCCGTATATATATATATATATATATATATATATATATATATATATATATATATATATATATATATATATGCTTCTACAGAATAAATACAAAATTACAGAAGCCACAGGGTGACGCATTTCCGGTACAAAGCTGCGTCGTAAAATGTCCTGGAAATCCGGTTGGAATCATGAGGCCGGAGGAGCGCTCGTAGGAGAACGTAATCATGGAAGCGCTCACGCCGGCATCTGGGAAGGCGTCATCTTGGCCGCAAAGGAGCCCATGCTGTTGAGCACGGCGTGGATGCGGAAGTGTAGCCGCGACTCCATGCTGTATTCTTTGTAGTCCATCCTGCAAGTTGCAGTGCCTTGTTTGAGCACTTTTCTTTCAGGAAAAATGAAATTGGACATTTTGTGCTTTTTTTTTTTTTAGGAGCTACTTACTTGGCACTTTCAAGCACACAGATGGCCTTTTCAATGTCGCCCCTCTGCTTGTGCAGCAGGCCCATCTCGTACATGGTAAATGGCACCAGGTAGTTGCTGTGCTTCAGGTCGCTTTCGCTGGGACAAAACAGCAAGTTGACATCGGAATGAGTGGCGCAGCGTTGAACTTTTAATTTTATGAGGAAATACCAGATTCAAATGCAATCACCGCCCCCCGTCTAGCCAGTGACCGTACATTATGAAACAGGTACCGACGTTGTTACAGTATGGTATAAAATAGATATGGATGTGACTAGACAGGTTTTGTTCTTTGAAATGTTTCATTATTCGTACATGTTGAGTTGTGTGCAAATGTCCCATGTTGGGCTTGTCTTATTGGAATATCCACGATGTGACTCTACGGGTTTGACATGACAGAAAAATAATTCACTTTGGAGCCCCCCCCCCTTTTTTTTAAAGCTTAATTATCATTTTTACATATTAAGTTGTGAATCTGGCCAGACTGGTTTGGCATGTGACAGAGAACATTTCATCATTTTAAAAAAACCCAAAAAACAAGTTTTTATTATTAGTATTGATGCATGTTGAGCTGTGTGTCAAAAGCGCATGCAATAGGCCTGTTCGATTCTCCTTTAATGGATTCTCCATGTTTGTGTGACCTTACGGGTTTGACAGGTGGTCAAACTTAAGTTTTAATGGTCCCTTCATTTTATTTAACATTTGGTAGTTATTCAACATGAAGTTTCATGTGTATTCCACATGATGGCGGTGACTAGATGGGTTTGACAAGGGGTCAAATTTAAATTAAATCAAGGAACCATCAAAACCTAACATTTGGTAGTTATTTAACATGAAGACTTATGTGTATTCCACTTGATGGCTGTGACAAGACTGGTTTGACGTGGGGTGAGAGGCGGTCAAATTTCCTTTTTATTGTATTTTTCAGGCCTATTTAGGCATGTGGTGCTGTGGGTGAACCCAATGTAGATCTCACCTGGATAAGACGCGATTGAAACAGACCTCAGCCTGGTCGAGCTGCCCCAACTGCCTCAGACACAAGCCCTTGAGCAACTGAACCACACACTGGTCATCCAGGTGGTAGTCTGACGGGTCTGCGCACGATAAACACTGCGTTATATTTCAGGGAGAAACAGCTCTTTCTTCACTGCCGCTTTCTTTCTCCTCACTTGAATTATACTTGAGCTCCTCCTCCGCTCTGTCCAACGTAGCCAAAATGTTTTCCGTCAAGTCGGCTCTTTTGCCAACAATGGTGAAGCCGTTCCACACGTACATCATTTCCTGCGGGCCGCAAAACGGACGACATTTGTCAAAATATCGTGAGTGTCATTCGGCGAATCATACGGAAGAGTCCTGACCAGAGCCGGGACGACCAGTTTGACGGGCTTGGACGAGACGTAGCGTTGAGCCTTCTTGGCGGCAAACTTCTCAGTCGGGATGGACTTTCCGGCAAGCTTCAGCCTCAAACCGTCAACCTCCCTGCAAAGCACACTCGTTTCGTTACGTGTGGTCCAGATGCAAAACCGAATTTTCACACATCTGATTAACCGGATCAACTTTTATGCGAAAAAAAAAACTGGTCGGTTGTCATGTCATCATTTGCCGACTGATCAAAGACTACATTGATTAGATCAGCAACATTAAGAGATGACAGCAAACTATCGTCCTGTGCTGCCATCGTTCATAACCTCAAGTTTTTTGAGGGCATGTTGGTGAAGTCAAAATAAAGTCAGTCAGTCAGTATACAAGTTGTTTCAATAGATTGGTCCATCTATTGATTGGTTCTCGTTTAAGTAAACTCGCCGATCGGCTCCAAAAATCCCGATCATATGTAAATTCTGCCGTCTTTTTTTTTTTTTGCATACCTGAACAAGTCCACCACATTTTCACCCATTTTCTTGACTTCTTCCTCGGGGAGCATGCTCAGTATGGATGCCTTCTGGAACACGTAGACGGCCTACGAGCAAAGAATAACAATTTAGAATCGTTACAGAATGTAACAAAAAGATGGCAACCAGCAACCAGCCTTTAGCACACCTCCAAAGACAATTTCTCTCCGACAAACACAATTAGAGTCCAAACAAACCTCAAGTTGTATTTTCATGAAGATTAAACACCATTTTGTTTTCAATGAACCAAACAGACTTTTTTTTTTAACAACAACAACGAATGACTTAAGTAAACACGATGGCAGCAACACGTACTATTGTTAAAAATTAAGCACCAAAATGCCACGAGACTACAGCAAAGCACTACTTTCGTCTACGGAAAGCACCTCAATTCACTTCGACATTGCTCCTTGGCACCAACGTGTCACAAAATGATTCCAAAGCAAAATGTATTGCTTATTCTGAGCACAAAATAAGTGATAAGTTTCACTTGTCACCTGTGACCATTTGCTCTCCTTGCAGAGCAGATCAGCATAATGGTACGCTTCCCGCCAATTCTGTTCAAAGGAGTGGGCCCACATGAGCTCCCAATAGCACAGGTGGTGAATCTGCCGCCACTCCTGCTGAGCGGCGATGCAAGCCTGGAACTTTTCCTGAGCCTAGGGTAGACAAAACGCGACAGGTCAGCAAAACAAGCAGCGCCGCGAGGACGCCAACGTTGCGGGAATCCCTTACAAATGTGATGTTTCCTTTAAGCAGGGCAATTCTTGCGACGTAGAAAAGCATGAGGGCTCCCTGTGGATAAAATGAAGACGTTGAAAATCATGCTTTTTTTTTTTATTATTATTATTATTTTTGAAACAAAAATTGAAGACATAGACTTGACAGAACCTGATGTACGCATTTTCGACAGCATCAAAGACAATTTAGTCTGTAGCCAACTTCACATAATGGGTTGACAAAAATAGCCGTTTTGTGTCTTCAGAGTACCTGATGTAGGATTTCGAAAACACCAGTGGAATTTTTTTTTTCGTTTTCGCAAACATGAACATAAAAATTTGATTATACAGCAGTCATGGGACAGATTTTCGGCACAAGAAGTTGCTACTCATTTAAGAGTTGTCAAATTTGTCATTTTTGAGTACAGGATTAAATGCTGTGCGTCATTATGTGTTCTATATGATGGTGTCAGAGGAGGTTTAACAGCTTACATTTGGGAACCTTTTAGCATAAGGCTCTAGCAGAGCCTCAGCCTCAGTTAAGTCCACGTCGCCAGAACCTGTGGGTGGAGGAGAGAATGCTTGAAAAAAAAAAAAAGTTTGAATTTAGAGGTCAAACGAAGGCCGCTTTTTACCCAGAATGACTGAGATGTAGAGATGAAACATGAGCAGTGTCAAAGTGCTGAGAATAGAGCGCAGACTGTCGCTGGAGGCACCCGCTCGCAACTCAGACAAACCCAACTCCTGTGGAATTTTATTTAAAAAAAAAAAAAAAAAAGAAGAAGAAAATGTACATTCAAAAGTTTGGAGAAAGTTAAATTCATCTATAAAGGTGCAAATTAGGTTCATTTTGAAATTTCACACAAAAGCCAAACATTCCGAACTTTTAATGAGATGCGTATATACACATATTGAGCGGCGGGGACTTACCCTGTCCCCGGAAAAACCCAAAAACTCCATCAGTTTGAGGATTCTAGCTGGTAGCAGAGATAGCATCTGTTAAAAAAAAAAAATAAAATGATCGTTTTCCTGTGAATGGCATATTGTCGATTTGCGAGGTCTCCCACCAGATTAAAAGAGCCGATGCCCATACTGACACCGCCCTTAAAGTGAATATGCGTGCCACTCGTCTCCATTTCTGCATTGCCGTGAACCATGGCCTGACACTCCCTGCGCGTACACACAACATAGCATTTTTCAGAAATTAAAACAAACAGTCTCCATGCAAATGCCAACATCCGCGTCCCGCTTACTTGAAAATCTGATAGCTATTTCGGATCCTCATGCCTCCTTTGATGAAACCGATGATGCTCTCGTCGAGGAAGGTGAGCGCCGCCTTCTGCAGCAGCACTTCGGCATAGCAGAGCTCGGCGTGCATCTCCTCTGCACGCAAAACGTGAAGAACGTGACCAAAGGTTTTGTTAACGGCAAAGAAAATTCGTCAACCAACTGAGTGTGCGATTTCATAAAAATGTAATCATATGTCAAATAACCTCATGCATGCATTTTCATTAATACGGATTTAGTGAATGAATTTAACATTTTGATCAACCTCCCATTCAGGACTTATGTGGTTTTTGGAAACCAAGAAAATTTTGAGTCCAACGAGGCCATCATGCAATTAAAAAAAATAAATAAGAAAATAAATTAGCAAATCGACTAAAAGATGATTTAGTATTGTCCAAATCAATCATGCGTTTTTCATAAACATTCAACACAATTGAGAGTTTAACGAAACTAACGCACACCATTTTTAAACATCAAAGATAATCAAGTTACACATACTTCACACTCATTTGTCTACGGCGAAAAGAGGAAGATTTACACCTCTCGTGAGCCTCGAAGACAATTTTGAGTTCAACAATTAAACACCACAGACAAACTAAACAGACCCAACGTATAACTATTGTTTTCGTAAACATCAACGACACCGTCGCCTCCTCAGAGAACCAAACATGCATTGTCGTAAACTTCCGTAAACCTAGCGTATGCGTTTACTTGAACATCAAAGACGATTTAGACAAAACCGATCATATGTGCTCATGTAAACGTTGACAAACCAAAAAAATCGGCACTTTTTTGTAAATAGCTAATTAAGTCTATTTAGTATCTTAAACATATCTAACGTACGCTAACGTTTTTTTGGAAACATCAAAGAACCTGAGGTATGTACTTTGGGAACTATCAAAGACCATTTAATTTTCAGCAAAGCTAACCTGGGATTTGGGAACAATGTAATTTTACTTTTAAAAAGAACCTAATTTATGGGCTTTCCTAAACGGATGATTTTGTTTTGAATAAAAATAAGCCCAACAGCAATAATTGAATAAACCTAGCATGTTTTTGTACAACCGTCCGTTTTCTGTTACAAAGAATTCACTTTACTGGCATGTCACCTTCTGTTAGGCTTTCAGGTGATTGTCTTTGCCAAAGATTGACCAGAGTCTCCATAATTCCCGTTTTCTTTCGAAACCTAAAATTGGAAAAGGCAAAAAATAAAAAAGAAACATTTTAATGCCGTATTTCAAGCACGTTATCCCGTGAGGTGTCATAGCGTCATGTTTCCGACCAACGGCGGCGGCCACACCTCTGGCACGTCAGCAGGGCGTCGCTCAGCGACTCCATAGCAGCGTTCATGTCCTTCGGGTCAAAAGTCATGCCCGCCTGCATCACCAGCATGCTGCTGTAGCCCATCGCGTGGTACATGCTCTGGCTCCTCCTGTGGTCAATTCAAACAGCTGGTATCGCATCGTGGGGGGGCCGCATTGGCGTGAAAATGTGTGGGGACTGTCAAGAGGGACTTACCAGGGTTCTAAAAGAGCCAAGGCATCTGCAAACCTGTTGTTTAGAAAGAGCTCAAGGGCGCTGGAGCATTCCTGCAGTGCGGTCTCTAAATCCATTGCGGGTTCTCTGGGGGGGTGGGGGGGGGGGGGGAAA
>CAAKHF010011271.1:66827-87675 GCA_901007745.1 Hippocampus kuda
TTGACGCCTATTTGACGTGAGCTTGGGTGTGACCGGTGAATTCTCTTCAGGGTCTGCAGCATGTCTCGGCATTTGCAGGCTGATTGAACACTTTAAATTGTCCCTCGGTGTGAGTGTGAGCGCGGATGGTTGTTCGTCTTTGTGTGCCCTGCAATTGGCTGGCAACCGGTTCAGGGTGTCCCCGGCCTACTGCCCGAAGACAGCTGGGAGAGGCTCTGAGCACCATCCCAAAGTTTAGTTTAAAAAAAAAAAAAACCCCAAAAACACTTACTTTGGATGACTTGGCTTCCTTGTCGCCCGCCTCATCCTCGCCCTCTAGGCCAGCGTCTGAATCCTTCTCGGATGGAGATTCAGGATGAATTGGCTATAGGAAGACAAGAAAATAACGGGAGATGTAGAGGAATGTAATTTTTACGGCTAGGTTTTGCCCACAATGTTGGATGCAAACTTTGGGTGCCGTCAGCTCCACTTTAGGGTTGTTCTCAATTTCCCATAGTCCTTCGTTGAAGCCCTTCCTCTTGTTTGGTTTGGCATACTTCTCCTTGTTGGGTTGGTACGGAAAGATGTCTTTGGGGCCAAGAAAGGCACTGTGGGGAAGATTGGGTGTATTACGTTACCAGCCCATCTTCAAAAGTATCTGTGAGTGAGTCGTTCTGCACTTCTGTGCCACATTTACCTCACAGTGGGGCTAATTTACACAATAACAACTGCCACACTGACTTTCTCCGCGCATAGTATGCTCGGCTGTGGTGCGCAATGATCAAGAATCACTTTTTAGTGCCCCAGTTTAGCAGATGAAGAGCTGTATCAACGAGTTGCAAATGTCTCGTCACTCACGTTTCATGGGTGCCAAAGAAGAAGATGGGTAACTTGATGTTGGACGGCTTCACGGCACCATCTGGGACTTCATCTATCTGTCAGCGGGATGAAGACAGGAAGCGAATTTATTACCGTCGTCATCATAGACCCTTGTTTTAAGTAACATTCAAACATTCCTCTGAGTCATTAAGTTAACCCCTGTATGTTAATACTAAAGGGAGAAATGGTGACGCTTGTGAAGACTTGGTGTGAGTGCAGACTGCAGAGCAAGACTGTCACCTGGAGGTGTTTTATAGGTACTACACAATGCTTTGAGCATATCTGAAACTACATTCTACATTTGTAAAACTAACTGTAGTTACAACGAAAATGTACTTCGTTTTCATCCTTATCGATTAATATCATAGTGAGCTTTTGGGGTACATTTCAAAGTAGGAACGTTTCAGGGCCATTTTGCCGTGCACTGCCACTTGCTGTCAACTGAAAATTACATCACAAGTGCCTCAAGGCCTTGTTCATATCTCAAATTTTGGTTTGCAAAACAAAGCGGAGGATATCAACCAAGGGATGAACTGAAAACGGAATTTTCTTGGAAAGGCCCAACCCCTGACAGGTATTGTACTCTATTCCGTTGAGTCAGTTGTGTCATTTTTGCATACTTACTCTCGCTGGCCAGTGGGGATAGCCTTTCATTTTGGCAAAAATCAGATCACCTGGCTTCCAGTCTCGGGCCATTTCTATTGAAAAACATGAGCGAAACATGAAGCTTCCAGTCATTCCATTACAAATATTGACAGCACATGACAACATGAGGGTGCCCCTCCCCCTGAGCGGCACCATCTTTCACCATTCATTCACACACGCTGGGCTTTCAAAATACAACACTGATTACATTTACACAACATGAATTAATATGACTAAAATAATTAGCAGCCATCACGTGTGTAGTAGCACCGTACGTCAACAACCACGCTAGCAGTTAGCTAGCAGGAGGTTTTTCGACACTAATGCTGTCGCCGCGACAACAACTGTGCCTGCAGATCACGGTGCCGCGTGGAGAATATTATGACATTAATTACGAGTTGGTTGTTTACCTGACAGTCGTTGTGGTGTAACCTTTTCCTCCCAAATCAAAAGCTCCTTTTCCGCACACAATCCGAACCACGTTTTCCCCTCCCGCGTTCGACGTCACCGGACAGTACCACTACGACGTACATCACAGGAGTGAGTGGAGTAATTTGAAAAATAGATCATGAGATTAATAATGTGTTCTTTAAACCATAGTGAATAAACCTCCTATTTTAAAATAACTGAAATACAAATATGTTTGGTTGTTTAACACGAATGACTTATTTCACGCGCATAAATACAAAATATAAAACACGAACCCCCCCATTCCAAGTAGTTGATAGACGTTGTGCTAGCTATCGTTGCCTAGAAACATGTATACGCCATACTATTATGATGTCACAATTAACCGCCATATTGCACCGGGTGTCCCCGACCATCCCTTCCATTCACTGTGTTTGACTCCAATAAATTAACCATGATTCATTGAATTCCCCGCCGATTTTGATACGGGTCGGTTCGTGAGAAACATTGGGAGTCCGGTTATGATACCAGGCACATAGCACATACAACACTTTACCTTGTGTTATATCAATTGTCCTCATTTCTCCTTTGCTCGGTGCCGAATTCTATCCATCGTATCGCATTCATACGACGAAGCGCTTTAGTGACCTCATGTGGTAAAAAGATGAATTCCACGTACAGTACTCGACTATAAAAGTGAAGCGGAGGCTGCTCTCTGATGTTGCAATATGTATGTAACTATTTTCCATCTATCTATTTATCTCTTTTAAATTTCGTCATTGCAGGCACGCCCTCGATTACATCATCAGCATTTTCCATTTTTCCATCCTCTGGTTGGTTGGTCAGGCCAAAATTACATTTTCAGTCAGCACAAATTGAATTGAATGGGTATGATGTATTTTATTTATTTTATATTTCTTAAAGGTTTTTTTTGTCATGTCACAGATGAATACTGATTCTGAACTACTTGAGATGATGTAAGTGGCACAGATGCACTGTTTTTTTTTTTTAATATTTTATTGATTTTTTCTGTAATGACTTTGTGATAGCGGGTGGGATTAAGAGATGGATTGAACCAATGCAGTTTAAGATTCATAATTTAAAGAAACAAATTAAAAAAAAGGTTTTCTTCAGTATTAGTGTGACTTTTGCATCTAACTAACATTCTTTCTAGCTTTCGCTTGTCCCCTATAAATACAGTCGAGTTGAGTTGAGTTAGCAAGCTATGAGTATGCAATGAATTTATCAGGCAACTTTGCCGTGGTGTTAATGAACACACTGACCTGTCTTGTGACTGCTTCATCATTCTCCAGTGGCTTCTCCGGAACACGCTGAAGACTTGCCAGCAGTAAAATGGGGAAAGATGCCAATCCATGTGCATGACACACACACACACACACACACACACACACACACACACACACACACACACACACACACACACACACACACACACACGTCCTCACATGCACACACATTTAACACACACCGACTCAAGGACGCCATCGCTCATTCAAGTCCAGGAAAGGTGCCCTTCAACAGAGGAGTGCTTCACTGGTCCAGTATCAATGATTTTTGATTTCTGTTAATATTTAGGTCGACGACGTTTCAAAAGGTGAACAGACCCACATAAAATAAAAATGTCTCTGTTCAACACATGGAGGTGCTTTGTCAGCTATTGCTGTCTCCAAATCTGAGGAGGTCACAGTGAAATCTCAACATTGCCAAAGAATTCTGAGGTGAAATGTGCTGTAAGAATGTTAGAATATGAATGTGAAGACTATTTAAAGCCTGGGGAACAATTTAGGTTGAGGACTTTATAAACTGAATTTGGACAGACTCCTTGTAAAAAAAAAAAAAAAAAAAAATCAGCAGGTGTTCTGTCAACTTTTGACATTTCCTCATCAAATGAACGCTCTCATTGGCATGATGGCCAGAGGGCAGCGGCCAACCCGGGAGAAGTGGAAAAAGTAGCTTCTCAGCGTGAGAGTGAGGTCGCGGCAAAGAAGCTTTAACAAATGAAAGCTTTTTGCGAGACCCTCAGAGACAGAGTGGGCCGGGATGTTGTGCCAACGCCTCGTCTGTCGGGGTGAAGGATACGCGCTCAGTCATACGCGTCGTACACACTTGTCATCCCCTTGTTTGAGCAGGACCCCCACCAAGCTGGCTGGGCTCCAACACGGAAGGTCTCTCACCTAGCAGGCTGGGCGAAGGGGGGGTGCCACGGTATTATTTCTGGACCTTCCGGAACCCCGTCATGGCCTCCTCGTCTCCCCTCACCGGGGGCGCGCGTGGCTCCGAGACAGGCGTCCTTCAAGTATCACCGGCATCCTTCATTGTCTTTAAACGACACGCAGGATGGAGGCCTAATTGCTGGTGTACATCACGAGAAGCCGAGGCAAGCGTCCCGCGCCATCTGGAAGCGGGTTATTCTTATCATGTGACAAATATACACACTTGCGTCCAAATCTCACACTTTCGTAGCAAAGTAATACAGATTAAATCATGCAAATAGAACGATGGTTCATATGACGACAATGTGATGGCGAAGCTGAATCCTGTTTGCTAGCCCAAGAACATAACCAAGACAAAGATTGTCAGGCCCAGATCATAAACAATACCAATACCTCTGACACTTACCGCCACGTTCCGCTGCAGAATGATTTCATCATCTTGAAATTTAAATAATTTTTGTCTTTTGTTTGGATTTGAACCGTCGTGGGATTTCATTTCTTGAACAAACGACAATTTTGTCCATGTGCGGCCAAAGTCGTAGAACTGAGGTGACAGTAGATGAAATGATGGGAAAGGTTGCAATGTGTGAGATTTTCCAAAGGAGGCGTCCAAGTGCTTCTCATGAGAAGGGAGGAGGCGAGCGGAAGCGGGGCAGGCGAGCAAAAGGGGAAGACGGGACCGGTCGGGCTCTCGGACAGCAGGTGAGTGTACGAAGGCGAGGGGATGACAGATGCTTCTGTCAGAGTTCCAACCGTCGCCACTTTATGGGAGCTGCGCAGATGCCCAGAGAACTCCCTCCTCTTCCTATCACCACCTTCCACCCTTTCCCTCCATTCCTGTCAACAGGCCATGAAGAGGGGCTAACAAGACAGGAGCGCTCCCTCTCAGCAGTCGAGTGACCGCGCTGGCGCTCCATTGATGGAGAGGGCCCCAATTCTGGTCTCCAGGTTTAGCCGCGTTATAAATGTCGGGGTCATCGCGCGAGGACAGCAGAAAGGCTCTCTCTCGCCGGGGCCGCGGCGGCCAGCTGAGGTGCGGGGGTCTGTGGGGGTCCGCGGCAGTCACGCCCGCGAGGAAAGCAGATGTTTTCGCTCGGGGGCGAGCCAAGTTTGCCAAGCAACCTTCAGCTGCTTGGAGGTCAGCTGTTTAATAAGGGGCGGGTGTCGGGTGCGGGACATTTCCGAGGCAAACACTTCAACTTTGATACGACAACATATTAATTATAGCGCTGGAGCGTAGGGGCAGAGGGTTGTAGCGGAACATACCACCCCACTGCTCCGTAGCCTCCATCAAGCTGACATAAGCCAAGAACGGCTGGCTGAAGCGCTGCTGTCCTAGCTCTGACCCTCAACCTGACCACTGTCATGCGATACAACTGCCAGAGAGTTCTTTGACGTGAGGTGCACGCTTAAACTGCCGGGTCAAACGTAACCCCAATTGCTTGAACAGCTAGCACGTGAACTTCAATTGACTAGAATGAGAAACTGTGAGAGTGCTAACACCACCGTTAACACAGTTGTGTCAAATTCACACATGAGACCTTATAACACTAATGAGTCACATGTTAACCGGTGGAGAAAATGGCTAATTGGGCCCAAGTTGGACGCTTCAGTTGCCGGCAGTTTAGCCTGTTATTGTTATGTATTGAGTTATTTGAGTCAATTTACTCCGTAATAAAAATTTTACGGTGATCTTGAGAGTGTCTGGCCTCACTTGGGCTTCAAACATGCTAGGCTAAACCCCCAGGCTACCAGACAAGTGGCCAGCACCCTCTTCTTTTTGACTGGCTAACTTACATTTGCTCAGCGCAAGCTAGCATCTGTGACACAAACTGTACACTGACTTTATTGGAGAAAAATCAAATTTCTTCAGTGTTATTCCATAAAAAGATGTAATAGTTACAAAAACGTGAGGGGTGTACTCACATTGTTTATTTTTTCCACATGAGGTCGAGAGTAAGGAATGCTAGAAGCTTGTGTTTTTTAGGCTGGCACAAAACAAATCTGTTGTGTCGTTGTTAATGCTGCCTGGCTCACATTTCCCCATGACGCTTCTGTCCTTGTTTTTTGCTGCCAAAGTGCCAAAGATATCAATCAATATCAATATCAATATCAATATCAATATCAATATCAATATCAATATCAATATCAATCTCAACTGCAGTTGACTTTGCCTCTTATTTACTTCTTTATTTGTTTTCCCTCAAGCTCGCAATGAAGAGCCTATATGCCTGGCGTGGTAGACAATCAATCCACACAATGCCTGCTATAAAGGACACCCTGTGAAGTGGCGAGGGAGCACGAAATTGCACCATTAGTTTCATCATGACGCCACTGCGATTGCAAAAAAAAAAAAAAAGTGATCCCAGGACTTTATCACTTCCCAACTCGATGAGTTAAGAGGGAAGTTTCACCCCCTCTCAACCTCAGCATCGATTTCCAAGAGAGTGGGAGATCTGGGGATTACGTCGATGAAGACCCGGCTTACTGGGTCTTTTTTTGTATTTGGCAAAAAGATAGGGGAGACAAAATCTAGGGCTTATGGCCATGGCACCCGAACGGGGGGAACTTGAAAGCGGCGGCGGGATGGGAAGCTGGGAGAGAAGGTGCCTCATTTAGGAGTGGTAAATTTGAACGGGGGAATGCGGGGAAACGCTTTAAGTAAACCACCGAGGCCCCAACAATCGTCAGGAATTGAGACGTTTTTAAACCTTTAACGGGGGACTGTGATCAAAGCCGCCCCCGATCCTCGCTGAAAGAAGAACCGGAGGGAGCAGGGGAAAGGATTGCAAGGAGGGATCACGGCAGGTTGAAAACGTAAAATCAGCACATTAGCTTTTATAAGGGGCGGCGGACTACGGGATGATCGGAGGGGATCCGGCACCCGTGGGGAGCCCGGCGGAATCAGGCATGTTTCGGAGTTGCATGGAGGAAAATCAGGCCACTGTTGAGAGGAGAGCATCCCGTAGCACACCCCTAATATATATATATATATATATATATATATATAAAATCATTCACGCGTTTGAAAAATCACTTGGCCTGTTATGTTTGTGGAATGTCGGAAGAAGCTGGATAATAGAACTCTGTAAACTCCACACATGACATCCAGGGCCAACATTTGAACCCTCAAACATTTCACACTGAGGTAAACCACAGAATGAATCGTTTGCCCACATATTTTCATATATAGGCTTTAGATCACTTTTACAATTTTACATGTCTCCTTTTAAGTGCGCTGCAACTTTCAAACCTGTAGGAGGAGCCATGGAGCAAAAAATAGTTTTCCTTCTCAAGTGACTGATCCCATCTTTCATTTCTTCACTTTATATGCTTCACCTTCTTCAGCTTGTCTCTTGTACGCCACATTCTGTGATCTCACGCCTCGCAGGTACAGGTATGGACCTCACGTCTCTCCTTCCCTTTTTAAATCCACCTCAAACGGAGCGCAAATTAGTCGGCTTCTTTCGCTGGAGCCCCCTCTCCCCTCCTCTCCCCTCCCGCTGCTGCACAGGCTCCCAGTCGCAGGCCTCATTCCGAGTCATCCCCCTTAGCCTTGGGTTAGCGGGGCGGTGGGGGGTGGGTGAAGCTTGCTTTACTTGCTTGCTCGCACTGAATTATAAATCAAAGCGCCGCTACGTGAAACTCTCTAATTGCGCTGCTTTCTTTCCTCAGAGTGTCACTTAAGTCTCTCAGCGCAAGGTGCGGCGATGCTTCAGAGCCACCGTTTTCCTGTTAACGCTCCCTACTTTGGGCTCTGTCCTCCATGTGTGTGGCCTGTGGATGGTTCAGGCGCAGCGATGGCTTCTCTGCTGGCCTAACTACGACCTGAAGTGCAATCTCAATTTGAATCCTGTGGAGGTGGGGGGGGGGCGGCTTGACATATGAGTTGAATTCTTTCTGCCACCACACTCATTACTCGAAACAGTTGTATCTGAAGTAGTTTTTCCCCATTGAAATGGAAATGCCATTACAGTGAAACTCCTCAACAACGAAACCTACATGGGCGAAAACACCCCCTAGTGTGAAAAATCTTCATGCATGAAAGCATTCTCATTTTTCTGCTCCTCCTACAATGAAAAGTCCCCCTGTTGCGTAATACAAAATCTTTTTCTCTGCCCTTGCCTCGCAACGAGGTTCACTACAATGAAAACAAGCCTTCCGCAAAAGTCTAATCCGACCTTTGCATGCCAAGGAGTTAAGACAAGAAGAGCTCTGACGCTTGAAGACAGGGTAAAAGTGATCAAAATGAAAGATGGAGGAAGCAAAGTAAAAGACATTGTGCAAGAAATTGATGTAAGTGAAAGTGAATGCTGATCGTAAATTTTTTGAGGTGAATATTGATTTCAACTGCCGCAAATGATCTTTGTCACAAAGTTGCGTGCTGTTATGTTTCATTTTTGTGGTGCTGGTAGGGGCGGTATTATATGGCGTATGAAGTTGGGTAAGCCGCCATTGAAAACTGAGGTACCAAATACATGGTGCATTGCTGCTATGGCCTCATGTCCAGGAAAGTGGAGCGCTATACCGATGATATTTTTATCTCCAATCTCTGTATTTGGGACTTCCTCATCCTCTGAGTGTCCTCTGAGTGTCATTCTCTGCCTTCGCCTCCCACGTCTGCGAGGCGAAACAATTTATCACGAGGCATCACCTGTGGTCTGTTTTCCGGGGATGTTTCTAATGAAAGGGGGTATCTAGTCCTGACCGGTCCACTGAGACTTGAGGGGTCCAAGAAGTCCAGTTCCAGAGTCCAACTTGGGGAAGTAATTACCCCTCAGATGGACTGCTCACATACAGATGTCGGCCCCCTTATTGTTAGAGAGGTGCCCCGAAGCCGGATGTCATCTAACCTGGATGTGGAGAGATGCGGTAGGGGGGTGGGGAGGGGGAGGACGTGGGACTCCGCAGGCCTTGGCTCAGGGAAGCTGGTATTGGCGAACACACACGAGGATCAGTGCCAACCTCAGCGGAGACCAATGTGGGGTTGCGGCGAGGAGGGGCTTTGACAGGAAGAGGAATGAAGCGTTCCAGGGAGATAAATAACAAGGGTGGGGAGTGGACAGTGGGTGACCCTCGACAGGGCGGCCTCGTTGGGACAGCGACCGACTGACCTACAGGCTGGCTCTGGTGGGCTGCGTTGGGAGGTGGGGGGCACAAGCTTGCCATCAACACACTAACTTCTCTTGAATTAAGGGAGATTACGACTGTGAAGAGTTTTCAAGGTGTCTGAAAAGATGGTCAGTAGGCCTCTTCGGGAAGTCCAATTCCCCAACCCTTTTGCTTTCTTTTCTCGAAATGAGACTTGTGCCGGGCATGAAAATAGGACCCAAGATCACGGTTAGGTCAGCGGATATACTTTTTGAGACACTTTTTGTTTGCCATTGGCAGAGAAGATTTGGCGGTATTTGCGCGCAACCGACAGCTCCTCATCTCCGCTGCTCATCTCCCAAAAACGTTCCTTAAAACGTGGCACAATTTAAAAGAGAAATAAACACTGTCTGTTCCAAGGTTTCCCCACAAAGCACCATTGTCACAACACATAAATAATTGACAAAACGCGCATGCTTATGTTTATGTGCCTCAGCTCAATAAATGGAGTGAAACGATCCGTCTCATCTAAAGAATGAGCCCGGAGAAGACACAGACCAATTAATTAAAACCGCCGCGACGAGTCACAGTCTTTAATCTAACGTGCGCGAGAGGATCCTGGAGACCACACTGGCTCACTTCCATCGTCTTGATTGCAGTATGGTTAGCATGAAAGGGGCTTCTGGGAGACGGTTACGAGACTTTCGCAAGCACATCATTGCGCTGGGCGGCCACATGAAGGCGAAATGGTCGCAGGGTGACAGGGGGCTGCATGTGACGGTGATGGCCGTTATCGAGAGTCAATACCATATTGGTGGTGGTGGTGGTGGTGGGGGGTTGGTTTGGTAGGGTTACAGCTGTGGAAGGGGGGGGATGCCAAGGGTTGAGGCAAGAGCAGATCAATTTTGCTGTTTGATCTCGCACAGGCTCTGAATAAATGTATATTTTATTCTCCCTCTCTCTGGGCGCAAACATTGACATTCTTCGTGTTGATTCTTGACTTTTGTGGCAAAGAGAGAGACCTGATTTTAGCGAACACCACCGACTTGTTATTCCTCAAGCGCTGCTTTTTTTACGGCACTTCTGCGGCGAATCTGACCACCAGACACTTATGTCGAGCTAGCACAAAAATCACCGGTTTGCATCAATGGGGCACAATAATTCTTGGACCAACTGCATCGCAAATTTACACCGGAAATCTTAACGTCAAATAAGCGGTATAATGGACTATGTGCACATGGTCCATGACGTACTTCCGATCTTGCCAGCAATCGACAAATTAGTCAATGAAAGGATGGCACGGTGTCTTGTAACGAAAAGACCCTTCGCAGTACAATGAATTTGTGACGCCTTATCTCAAGTCAACAGTCTCAAACTTAGGTCTGAAACTGGACAGTGATTTTGAATTAGACGGGCAAATTGGTGGTACTGTATTGTTAAATCCAGCTTCTTTCATCTTAGGCAGCTGGCTAAGGTAAAACTTCTCCTTTCTCAAAAGCATTTTGAAACAGTACTGTAATTTATGCCTTTGTCATATCTTGATTGGATTACTGAAATGCACTTTACTTTGGAGTCAGCAAATCCTCCATTGAACATCTCCAGTTGGTCCAAAGTGCTGCTGCTCGCCTCTTGACAGGTACTCGTAAGAGGGAGCACATCACTCCTACTCTGGCATCCCTTCACTGGCTCCATATACATTTTAGAGTTCTTTTTAAGATCCTATTATTTATTCTCCAATCTTCAAATAGCTTTGCCCCACCTTTTTTATTCTTTGGTTTTTGACTCAGCATGGGACGTGATTTTTAGTTTTAGATTTTTCTTGTGTTCTACTGTCTTCTTTATTAATTTGTTGTTTGTTGTATGGATTATTTTTTTCCTCTGTGTACAGCAATTTGTATACAGCGGTGGTTCTTTTAAAGTGCTCTATGAATTGAGTTGATCCTTGTCGAAAAAGCTACATATCTCTGTGCCGAGTAACAAACCCCAACTGCTTATTCTGTAGTCACTCCACACGCACCGACTTGAATTATCTCCTACGTGAACTCGAAATGAAAAAGAGAGCAACTTGGAAGTGGACCAACGTCACAAAGCAAAGTTTGGTATTCCGTCACGTTGGAAAGTTTCCATATTGCAACTCATCCTCCATCAATCAGCCTGCTTTGCATCCAGAACCAGGTCGGGACTAATTGTACTACTTGCAACTGGCTCCTTGCAGGACAGAAGACACTCTTCTATTCAGCCTTGACTGATGCAAGCGTGATGCAAAACTCCCCAACACTCGGACAAATAAGCCATCCACAAATGGTAAACAGTGTTGCATTGGGTTGCATTTGGCTCCGGCAGCTCCATCACATGCGTGGTAAACAACAAGGCACGGCGGGATCAAGCCAATGCTGCGCTCTCTTTGAGTCACATGGCAGGAAGGATTTTTTTCTGATCAGGGGCCATTTCTGTTCACTGCTGGTCACGGACAGTGGTCGGATGTAATGTAACCAAGTAAAAATATTTTGTTGGGGGAGTGACATGGAGGAATGGAAACCAGGAAGCATTAATGCTGATCACAGAAACAACAGATTCTGACAAACCAAACATTCTCCAAAAGATCTGCAAGTACTCAATCCACCACCCGCCCCCTCCAAAATGTTTGTAATTGCCTATAGATACCACAAGATGGCAATCAAAGCAGAAATTATGACTGAACGTAACCCTCAACTTACTTCAACGTACTACCTTGACACCCAGAAGCCACCAAACTGCGACAGAGTTATGGGTTTCTCTGAGAAAAGACGCCCACCTAAAAATCAGCAAATATGCAAATTCTTTTTTGCAAAACTGTGAACATACCGGGGTTGGCTGTACTGTTTTCCTAAAAAAAAAAGGCGTCCTTGAACAGGTTTAAAAGAGCTCCCCATCCGCTCCCCATCCTGCATGTCATCATAATGATTTGATCTAATTTCGCAAGCCGGATTAAAGTGTTTCAAGGCCGTTCGAACTGGAAATAAAGAAGGATTTTGGCCCAGAGTTAATGAATTACAGCGAATGGACATTGGTGTGAATTATTTATTGTCTGTACGATATTAAAAGCTACGTGGTGATTAGCAATTTAAATGTCTTGAGGGGTGAGTTTTATTACTTTCTATATATGTTGGGGGGGGGATAAAAATAATTTTCTTAAAAAGCAGCTTGTCAAACCGTGGCTATGTAATGTGTGTTCAAAAGGCATATTTATTCCTCGGCTTCTTGGCTTTGCATGAATTATGCAAACCGTCAGGGTGCGAAGCTGTTTTATTTTATGAAATGCAGTGTAAGTGCAACAACACTCAATTAAAGTGACATCAATGAAAGGAGCAGCTCTCTCACGGGTTCACCATGAACTACTACGTTGTACGCATATATGACATCACATAGCATCATTGGGCAATAGCTTAGGGAAGAACCTCCTTCAATTTAGTACGGTATTCGAATGACAGGGCCATCATTCACATCATCACATCATTATATCTTAAGAGATATTATTGACAAGTGGAAACAAATCACTATTGTTGACAAACTTGGAGAAAGTGTGATTCATTCCAGAATTGGAGGCCATTTTGGACCTTTGCTTTTCGGCTTTATTGCTACATATTCATCAATAATAGGTAATAAACTATCAAAAGCTTGAAGACCTCATCTTAGGTCAATGCTACAATTTTTATTGTGTGACTTATTTGGTGTTTACAATCCCTGTCACTGTAATCACAGTAACAGGACGAATGTTAGCTTTCTCTCTGGAGTAGAAGCTATAGCTTTTTAGCTAGCTGTTAGCGCAACAAAATGCCACCAATTCCACCACGTATGAATGAACCTGACCAGTGAGGACTTCAAAAGAAAAGAATTGAAAGAGAATGTTCCTCACCTGGATGCATATTTCAGAGGATTTCACTCTAATCCCAACAACTCACTTTATACGCAGCAAACGTGACTGAATGGCGCACTATGTGACAGCACCTACTTTGTATGCCGCTGTTTACATCAGGCGTGTGTACTCACAGGCGCTCGTGTGTGACCTGGCTCGCTAACAACACAGAGGCCCGGGCCCGCAGGTCTGCGTGACCCGGAGACCCAGGCCCGGGCTAATGAGCAGGTAGCGCGGTTGCACTGGGGCTCTGCAGCTGCCGAGGCTCCGTGACATCTGTCCATGTAAGGCGGCGTGGATGTTTTATTCGGGGAGGCAAGCCGGGACAGGGGCGTTAATTATTCACTAACCGTAATTACGACATGCCCACGTCTCGGTTTGGCGGCGACCACCCCATCCCTCCTTAGCTCGTCTTCGTGTGACCGGCCACCGCTATCGGCCTGCCAGAGTCCGAGAGACACAGCCACCGGGGACCTAATTAGCACAACATAAATTATGGGATGCTGATAAAGCAGTCACCGGTGGCATCGAAGGGCGAGTGCGGCGCTGAGCCTGTTTTCGCAGTGCACGCGGCGCAACCGACATGGCCGACAGAGTCTGTTTTTGTGTGTTTGTGTGTGCGCCACTCTACTGAATTCGAATTACACATTTGCATTGGCACACCCCTCTCAAAGTAGCTTCGTAAGTGACTATTTCCAGCGAACTGTTTTGAAATGCAGATTAGTTTTACTACATGCCATTTAGTAAAAGTGTTCTGCTGTTCACGATATGTCACTGGCATAGCAAATGATACATTATTTGACGGAAATGAAGTGGAATAGCCCGATCACAGTGGATGGGAAACACTACTTTAAAAGATTATCAGAAATGATCATCCTGTGTCGGGGATTGCGTCAGAGGTGATTTTCTGTCCCGGATATGCTCGGACAACAGTCGGGATAAATGCTTAACCTGTTCGATATTTATGATTGCAAATTGCAAATGTCGTCGCGATTGTCAATGGAGATAGTGGATTAGTATGTGTATGGTGTGCAGTGTTGGTCATGTCAAGTACACCACACACGATCAAAGTAGTCTGCACGCACTGTGCATTTTTTTCCTGCTCACATGTCGGGTGCCTCACATTTTAACACTGGTTGAGATGTTAAATCATTTGGGATGTGTGCACCCATTTTCACCCTGTGCCAGGTCGACTTGTTGTTTTCAAAAAAAAGTCCAAAGTCAAATCACAAGATTTTATTTTTACCACTTGGAAAAAAAACCCTGACATGTGGAGATACATTATTTGCATTGCACAAAAAAAATGTATCCAAATCCAGATGCGGCTATTTTGTGCAGCCACTTGACAAAAAATAAATTGAGTAAATTTACTCCATCTTTCTTTCAGTGTGGACATTAAATCAGGAAGTCATCAATCTGATTACAATTTTTTCATATGTCATGAAACACTGAAATCTGAACATATGGCCCGCACTTCATAAGCACTTCATAAGGATTTATCGTAAAATCTGTAAGCAGAGGCACACAACAAAAAAGTACGACAGAGAATGGAGTGATGGCTGAATTCTGGAAATCTAGAGGCAGTCAGCTAATCTAGATGTGTTGCAGGGGGGACCAGCAGAGACAGCAGACAGCCGACTTAAAAAACACCGCGGGCATGATGGCTAGTTGAGAAGAATAAAGTGAAGCAAACTGTGGGCTGATGAGCCGTGAAAAGATGAAACCCACCTGCACCGATATTCCCCGCCAAGACACAAACAAATAAAAGACAATGGAGGAGACGCTCGGGCAGCCTTGTTGTCTGTTTATCCGGGAACGAGCGAGGGGGCGCGTTTTTCTCCTCCAGGTGCATTGTGGGCATCGCCCATGTGCCCTCTCGGACGCGCTGCTTGATTCGCGCTCGGCCTCGCTGTTGTGCATGTCGGCGAGCTCTTGACATGTGCACCGCCGCATGAATAATTGAGGCCTCGCACGCAGTCAGGCTTCAGCGAGCACTGCTTTGCTCCGGAGCGTTTGCGTTCCCCCGGACTCGATACTCCCACCGTCCAAATGCCTCGCTACTCTCCTTTCAAATGGACTCCCGTTGTCTTTGTGAGGAAGTCGAGACACTTGCAAAGCTATCTCCAGAAACTTTGCTTCCTGGTTTTAAGTACCACCAACATGCGTAATGAGGAATTTGAATGTCATTTTGTGAAGTCCCGATCATTTCTTATGGTAGTGTCTCCACTTGCAAGTAGGCTCAAGATCGACATGGATTTTTTATTTTATTTTTTTTAGGCAGATGCCAATTCCGATATTTGGCAGGCTAAAATTCTGATAACCGATTAATTCCAATGGCTTTCCAAACTGCGTCCTTCCATAGTCAAGTGTTGAGGATGGACAAATAAATGTTCCTCAGCCTTGTTTAGACTTCCTTTGACTGACACAAACCGGGCAGAGACCGCTGTCAAGCCCGCAGCGGCGCTCTCAGCTGGAGCGCCAGATAAAGAGCCGCGCGTTAGCCGGGGTCGGACGTGATGAAGACGTGCTAAATCATTGAGGAAAGACCAGAGGAGATGGAGAATATAAGAGCATGCCGGACGTCTCCGTATCTTTTTTTTTTTTTTACCTTTCATTCTTTCTCAAGTCTTTGCGCTTCACGCGGGCCGGCGCAGTTATCAGCTCGAACAGATAATCCCGTTTGGTTGCCTGATATAACTCCAATATGTGGCACTCAATCATAACTCGGCAACAAGCGGCTGGGAATATACGATGGGAGGGAAGGAAATGAAGACTGCCGTGCCCACAGGGTGAAAAAAAATCCCAGGTCCCTTTTGGCAAAGTAATATCACTTATTTATCTATTTTTGTAAAGTGTCCTTGAGTGTTGTGAAAGGCGCTTCAAATAAAATGTATTATTATTATTATTATTATTATTATTTTGTCGGGGGAAACAAAACCACCCCTCTTTCAATGTATTTGTGAACACGGTCTAGTTTTTATTTTTATAAATACTACTGTAGCAAAGAAGATCCTAAAGATCAATTCACTGTTTTTGTTTGGGGTTTTTATTTTTTATTTTTTGCTCTTCCACCTGTCAGCATAGTGCAGCCATTCCCAAAAGATCCATTTAATAAAATTCTATTATCCGGTCCGACACAAAATGATAACATACCTGTATATGACAAAGCACGTTTTAAAATTACAAACAAACAAAAAAGCACATCCACAGTTACCAATGCACAGTTAAATACAACAATCTCATTTTCAAAATACAAAATGAAAACACTTGCATGGAGTCTCATGTTTCGGTTTGTGACCAACAGGTGGCACTGTGGGGCTTTTCCCTGCAGCTGCACACCTGTTGGTCGTTAGGTAATTAATGGTATGAAAGGTCTCCCGCCCGACCATTCATTGTTGGGTCATTGTTGCTGTTGGCTCCTGTCATGTTCGTTTCAGTCAGGTTTTGGTCATTGTTATGTTTTATCTTCAGTCATGTGTTTTGTTTGATACTTTGTTTGTTTTGGATTTAGTTTTCTCTGTTTTAATACAATCTTTCAAGTACACCCGGCTCCTTCCTCCTGCCTGCTTTTTGGGGTCCACCACCACCTCGCAACGTGACATGGAGCTGCTCTCGGCCACAACTCAAACGCAGACGCTCGCATGGAGACTCGCTGGCCACCCCGATTCCAGCACTTCACGTCACTCACTAGGCCGTGCCCCTTAAAGGCACACATCCAACATGTCCATACTTCAGGTATTTAACTGTTTCATTTATAAAACTTGACCTAACTTTTTCCTCCCATGGCCAAAAGTTTATGAAACACGCTATAATAACTCAATAAAGTAATGACGTTTTATAGTTAATTTAAGGCTCTATAAAGAGAAATGTTGCTCCTGTTTTAACTCTAAATGGTTTTTTTGGCATTTCTAAAAAAGCTCGATAAAGAAAATTTATTATTAGTAATCGTCGTAGTAGTAGTCAAATGAGGTTTTCCGCATTCACACCAAATAGGATCTAAAGTAATTTTTTTGTATATGCTCTGGGTCACTAAGAATCAGATGACCCCCAGGCCATAGGTAGGACACCACCGTGCTATTTATCAGTATCACCCAAAAAATGAAACAAAAACAATCATAATAATAAAAAAATAAATAAAAATGGTGGTGCAGTTGTGAGTACTGGAACAAATTAGGGGCAAGGGATGCAACCCGTGCAATTTCACCCTTTTAGGGACAGCGGCTACTACAGTGGACAGTTTATCAGGTTACAGGTTATTATTTGTGCCCGAAAGGGTTAAAAATGAGAAGGGGGGGGGGTATTCGTCTGAAAGCTTTGACTGGACTCTTTTGACATTGAAGTCCTTGGGAAGGAGAGTAGCATCAACAAGCCCGCAGAAGCTCGAAAAGGGAAGAAGACGAAGTTGCGCTAAGGGAGCTTTGCACTGCCAGCGGCTGCTCTCCGCTTTGAAGCAGTGACTAGAAAGGGGCCGTGGCCACTCTTAGACTCCTTGATGTGGTTTCATCATGTGTCACTCGTCCGGGCATCGCCTCGAGCGGCGGACGGTTGGGCTCTTTCAGGACGACGGACGCTCACCTTGATGTGGTGACGCCGATCAATAGTCGGACCACTGCTGTATTATGGAGCGTGGCCTTGTCGCGGTGCTCAGAGAAGCAGGATAGAGAGCAGGAAAAAAAACACTTCTGCGGAAGTGTTTTTTTTCCCCTTTTTTCCCCCCCAAAACATCTACAATAAATGAAGTCATTAAAGGCAGTGGTCACATCATTTCGCTCTGAAGGCAATTATGACGTTGAACCCATCCAAATGTTTGATACATCATATGACCACAGGATCCAGTTAAAAATGTTTGTTTCATTATTTTGAATGGGACGATTGTAACGTTTGGTGATTTGTAATTCATCTGTTGACAAATAAACACCATTTTTATTAGTACAAAAGAAACCTGCAATGATCTAAAATGAATATAATTATTAAAAATAGAAAATGACTACATTTAGTTATTTCAGTGGGTGCTCAAACTGTCTGTTATTGACAAAGATCAGATTTTTCCAACTTCATGATATAACTTAACTTTTTACTCTTTTCTTTTTCGTCTTCAAAAAAGAATATTGATTGTAATTAGTCGTTGGAAAAAATGTCTTTTTATTTTCTTTAAAAAGTATAAAAAAAAAAATCTATTTTAATATATGCATTTTTAACAAAGTACAATAAATTATCAAAATACAGATGAATGAATAACTAATAATCATCAGTAAAAATGTAAACATGAATTATGTATTACAGTACATGATTATTGTAATAAATATTAAATGAGATGCATTTGTAACAGAATGTACTCCAATAATTTCCTGTGACTGAAATTTGAAATGCATTAAAAGTATTTATTTGATCATATGCATTCAAAATGGAGTGGGTGATTCATGAAAATGATCATGCTCTAATAATAGCAAGTACAGTATTTGTAAAAGAGTAAAGTAAAAGGACAATAAAACTCCAACGCTGAATTTATTTAATTGAGAAGGCATTTCACTGAGCGCCCCGATGACGTTATGAATGCTTTCCTTTTTCAAGCTTCGCTAGAATGAATAATTGTTTTGTACATGCCACGTTATGCTTGCACTTTTAAAAAAATACACTACTTCAGATTTGATCATGTGGTGTTCTGCCCTAAAGCACCAAAAGACATTCAAAATAACATTCAACTTAATCGTGTTGTATCAAACTGGCACCCGCGTTATTTGAATTCAAACGAAAAGTCTGTTCATTATTTTAGATGCTACGACGAATGATTGGTCATGTCTCTTTTTGAGAACCAAATTTTCCCATTTTGAAAGTGAGTCCTAGTCGACAAACAGACGTTTGCTATAAAATTAACATAGTCTGCTTGTGTTGCCCGGCTCAATAAAGCCCCCCGAAGCTCCCACTAAGTACGATTAGTATTTACTGCCTGTGTTCTGGTCTGGCGTCTCCCCAAAGATAGATTACATCCAAGACAGCCTATGACCGACGGAAAGGGGGCCACAACGCCGTAGCCTTTGGAGAAATATGCGCTTATGAAATCATAAATATTATCTCAAAGACTAATTAGCATTAAGAGCACCGGTGATTGTATTTATCGACTTTAGCCACAATTAATAACCGCAGCCTTGAGAAGAGCAGCGGGCAGATAGGCAGGACATGTTTAGGCGCGTCAAGGCCGTAAACCCATTACACGAGCGTGCTGATTGAGGCGAGCCCCCACCGGGGGGAATAAGTAATTGTGCCGGAGAATTTTTAATTGCTCTGAAATGCGTTCTAGATTACACTACCTTGTTTTTAAGATGGGTGGAACATGGCTAAAGGGCCAGGATAATAGTGCCGTGTCGCGGCTTTGCTAATGGCCTGCCAGACCATGCGTGATTATACAGAGGCCCGTTAGCTTCGAATGCTAATGGCCAAGGTTAGAATATGTTACGGTCAGTATAAGTGCAGAGTTCACAATTCTATACATGTTGCAGACAGTTGGGTGGCTATTTAGAATGCTCACAGAAAATATTTGAGGTGCATTTAATTTTACAGGTAGAGTGATCTTAGCTTTGCACTAAACAACATCAACTGTTTAACATCATTTTGATTCTTCACGTTAAGTTGCTAATACAGGGCGGTCAACAAATTTGGTTCTGAGATCTAAAGAATGAGACAAATTAGCGTTGACTGAGAACAAATTATTTTCAGAAGGTTTCGCAGACAGATGAAATTTTCTTGGAATGCTAACAGTTGCCTGCTCGTTAACCTGCGTCAAGAATCAAATTGAAATGACCTCAAAGTACTGAATATATACTTTCTTAAAAAGATACCTAGAAATGAAATGGGTACGTTATTTTGGTACATAAATTCATTCATCTTCCGAACCGCTTTATCCTCACGAGGGTCGCAGGGGGTGCTGGAGCCTATTCCAGCTGTCTTCGGGCAGTAGGCAGGGGACACCCCGAATTGGTTGCCAGCCAATCGCAGGGCACACAGAGGCGAACAACCATGGGCGTTGTATATGCAGACGCTCGTGAGTTTGGAGTGCTAACATTTTGAATGGTAAATTTGTCTGTACAAGTGAATAAAAGCTGGTTTAGAATGCTAACGATAACAATTTGAGGCAGAAATTAACTCAAGATACAATTAGTTTGGAATGCTAAATAAATACAGGCAGATCGTAAATGGCCGCTAATGCTAATGTTTTTAAATCTCTGTTACAAGAGGCGGGGCAAGTTTTCTCAGTGTGGAAAAGTCATATTTTTAGATAAGCCTGGTTCTTCTACAGGAAGATAAATGTTCTCATCAGATGCTTGGGGCTACATTTTGAGGTAAATACTCCACAAGGAGCAGTCAATAAGCTCTGAATGCTAAAAGAGACATTCTTCAGGGTAAATAATCTGTGGACAGTTCCACACAAATATTACAACGTTAACAATATTTGTAGGTAAATCCTGATGTATGTATGCATTGTTTACGTGAAGGACAGTCAGATGAGAATCCAGACTGAGCTAATTTAACACTTCAGTTCGAGGAACGTTAGCCGAGTATGCTAACAGCGGGTTGGGACAAACACAGAAAGGTGCTCTGTGCTTGTTGTTGGTTTCTTTCCACTGCACACTTAATGAAATGATCGTCTTTGTAATGGTGAAATAGTTCTTAAAGCACAAATGGGGAAAGATAACCGGGGGGGCGGGGGGGGGGGATACAG